>UCOL01005815.1:0-10759 GCA_900474335.1 Ormyrus nitidulus | reverse complement strand
TCCAAGGAAGCAATTCGCCACCTTGCCGACCCTGGACGGTTCCTGGCTCAAGAACACCTGCAAGGATCGAGTCAATTCCACATCCGGCTCTCCCGGACTCGGCGCTCATCGGCGCGCGATTGCAACCGTACCAACGTCGGCCAGCTTGCAATAAATCAACGGCTTCTCCGGCGCTCCCGGACTCGACGCTTATCGGCGCGTCTTTAGCTACATCTTCAGCGACCGACTACTAGCCATTGGACCGCAAAAATCACACGCCGACGACGATCGCCAGCGCTAAGTAAGGGTATCGCTTTCACCAATTATTATCACGGGTAGTGCGGTTAGAACGACGGAGCGACTGCGCTTATTAGAATCACGAAATAAAGCTTGTAGTTATTCAGAATAAATCGTGTATCATTTATTAATAACCAACCATATTCACTCACGAGGGGACATATTTTACATTGGCGCCTAACTACGGGTGAAAATTTTATCCTCCAGATAGAATTTTCGAACAAATGGTAACCTTCTGAGTGTATATGGATGGTACGATTTATAAGACAAGGTCAGGTAGGACGTCAAAAAGAATTATTTTCTCGTGCAATAGTAACGCGAATAAGAAAGTGAAACGTTCAAATAAAATAAAAATAAAAACCGTAGAAAACAACACAATGTCGCACATGGAGACTAATGATAATTTAAATAATTTACATCGAGCGTTAGAAGGCGAACATCAAGCGTTAGAAGTCTAAAGGCAAAGATTAGAGCAATGGTGAGCAGCTCTACAAACAGAACAACAAGCAATTGAAAGAGAAAGGCAATTGCTACAAAATGTGCCCAACAACTACCGAGCAGAGGTGCAACAACTTCGAGCGCAAATCGAAGAGCAACAAAGGCAAATGGCAAATATGGCACCAGCGAATCATAACCGGCAAGCAGAGCAAAATCCAGTAAACGNAACAATGGCGGACGTGCGAAATGATTGGTAATATGAATTCAATATATTTGAATATGAAACTCCCAAAATTTTCGGATGAAAATAGTAGTAACCCCTTAGAATTCCTATCGGATTTAGAGAGATTTTGTAAGGCAAAAAATATAAAAAATGAGAAAAAAATGTTGATCGTAGAAATGGCATTAGATAATAAAGCGCGATTTTGGATAGAATTGCAAGGTTCATTCGTTAATTATGAACAATTTAAAGAATCTTTTTTGCGAGATTTTTATTCGGTCCCAATACAGATAAAAGTGAAAACTCGATGGGCGAATCGCAGATATAATAAAGATGTAGATGGTAATTTTCAAACATTCTATTTTAAACAATTAAAAGAAGCTAATTATATTCTGCCTAAACTAACGGATTATGAGAAAAATTTCACCATTACGCAACAGTTCCCGTTTTGGGTGAAAGAAGCACTAGCCGCAGTGAATCATGAAAATACGGGTCTAATCGGTCAAACTCTAACACAATTAGATGCGATAAATGTAGAAAGGCAAGGTGAGCGCGAGAGACAAAATCAAAGAAATGTATATAATAGATTTCCGCAACAAGCACAGATTAGGCGCATGAGAGTAAACAGAGGGCGAGGAAACAGTTATAATAATAATTCACGAAGTCAATACGGTTCAAATTATAGACAAAATTTTAGTAGAGATCAAGGTTACCGAAGCTATTACGATCAAGGTAGTCAGAACCAAAACATAATCACAAACGACACATCTAGACAATCGAATGATAATAATCCCGCAAACCAAATAAATAGACGGTTCGAAGCGCAAGCCAGATCACCGGAATTTCGCGAAAATCAAAATCAAAATTCGAGACAAAATCCCTTACATGTTAACGTAAATACTTTAAAATATAATTCATCGAGGTGCTTTAACGAATACGATGTAGCAAGTGATTTATCCCACGGAATAGAAATAGACGAGAATGCACAAAAAGTTCATGGCAAAAGGCTAAATGATAAAATTTCTAAAATACCTATTTCACCGCATTTAATGATTGATTTTAGTGGATTAACCACATGGGGATTAATAGACACAGGCAGTCAAGTCACTGCAATTTCAGAAAATTTTTATAATAAACTCAATCAGAAAATGAAATTGTTAGAGTTACCAGTCACGAATGTATTAGTATCGACCGCAATAGGGAAGAAAAGTACCTCAATAAAGAAACAAGTATTTCTAGATTTTCGAATTAATAATTATAAAAATTCGCATGCGTATCTTGTGATACCGTACTTGTCAAACGATATAATATTGGGTAATGATTGGCATTTAGAAAATAAAATTATAATAGACTATAATGAAAAAAATATAAAAATCAAAGATTGCATAGTTCCGCGTGAGTTGACGTTGTTTGAGGGGAATTTTTCAGACAAAATTTTATTATCCAAAAAAGATGATTTAACGTTTATATATATAATAAAAAGGGCAGATATAAATGAACATTTAAATGATTGCATCATTAATGAAAATAATAATATAAGAAAATTCGGAAATGAAATGATTAATGAGAATAATAAAATATGTAACTATTACGAAATTAATGCAGATATTAATGCAATTATGAGCGGAGAAGTTAATGTAATAAACGAAATTAAAATGAATAGAATAGGTCAAAATTTAGAAAGATGTGTATTGACGGATAAAGAAGTAGGAATGTTTGAAGAATTCTCTCCTACCGCGTATAAACTAACAACGATTAACGAAACGCAGAACAAACAATTTATTGAAATGTTAGAAAGGTATAAGATTTTGTTTACAAATAAAAACGAGGCTGCGCACGGATACGAATTCGAAATAAAAATTAGAGGCAATCCAAAAATCCAAAAATCATACCCTGTCCCTTTGGCATTGCGCGGAAAAGTTGCAAATAAAATTGAAAGTATGATTGATGCTGGGATTATTGAAAGATCAACAAGTCCATTCTGTAACCCTCTAAGAATAGTTAACAAAAGTGACGGTGACGTAAGAATTTGTCTAGACGCGAGACAACTAAATACTGCCATAGATGACGATCACGAAAGTCCGCCAATAATAAGCGAAATTATTCAGGAATTTCACGGTGCAAAAATTTTTTCTAAATTAGATTTTACAAACGGATATTGGCAGGTTCCCTTGCATAAAGATTCGCGTGTATATACGGCTTTCCTTTTTGATTTTACTATGTATCAGTTCAAGCGAGTTCCCTTTGGTCTAAAAACGGCCGGTTCAGCTTTTATTAGAATGTTCAAAAATGCAATAAGTAAAGGAAGTAAAGCATTATTAAAATCATTACGATATTACATAGACGATCTAATTATAGCTAATAACTCTATTGAGGAACATATAAACACGCTCGAAGAATTATTTCATATTTTAAGCGAACATAATTTTACGATTAATTATAAAAAATGCAAATTTTTTGAAGAGAAAATCCCATTTCTTGGATTTATTCTATCATCGAACGGTATTGTGCCGGATCCAAAAAATTTAGAAGTTATACAAAACTTTGAGGAACCACAAAATCAGCGCCAACTTCAACAAATTTTAGGCGTATGTAACTATTATAGACGATTTAGCCCGCAATACAATAGATTTGTAGAAAGTTTTCGGGATTTATTAAAAAAGGACGCCATTTGGAAGTGGACGCCAAAATACTCCGAGTTATTTCAATCTTTAAAAGAAAACTTTATACGGGCGACGTGTCTTAGTCACGTCATACCCGGAGCTACTTTTAAGATTCAAACCGATGCGAGCGATCACGGAATCGCGGGAGTCGTGTATCAGTTAGATGAAAAAGGTGACCATCGAATAATTACCTTTGTGAGTCGGTGTCTCACAAATTGTGAAATTCAATACACGACTACAGAGAAAGAATTATTGGCCATTGTGTATACGGTCCAAAAAGTGCGCTATTATTTAATCGGCGTAAATTTTGAAGTAGTAACTGACCATAAAGCTTTGACTTTTTTAAGTTCAACCGTATACCGAAACAGTAGACTAACGAGATGGAGTCTATTGATGCAGCAATATTCTTTCTCTGTTAGTTATTGTCGAGGCATAGATAACTTAGTGGCGGATTTTTTTAGCCGTAATCCCGAAGGAAAATTTTTTGAAGAAAAACGCGATGCACTACTCATATCTAACTTAGAAAAATATAATTTACCCAAAGCAATAAAAAACAACTCAACAGTATTAACAATTAGAACATTAAATAATGCTGCTTCATTAAAAAATTTAATAAAAGATTTAGGAAATAAACAATCGCAAGACAGCGCAATAAATAAAGTAATCGAATCCTTAAAAAATAATCAAAATGACGAATTTTTTAAAATTTACGAAAATATATTATTTTATAAAGCAAAAAACACAGAAAATTGGTGCATTGTAGTTCCTCAAAGTATTAAAAAACAATTGATTCTAAATGTGCATGAAAAACTCGGCCATCCGGGTGTTTTTAAAACGTGCAAATACTTAAAGGTATTTTATTATTGGCGAAGCATGCATTGTGATGTTAAAAAGATTGTACTCTCGTGTGATTTATGCCAAAGAGTCAAGCATATATCGGTCGCGATGGAAGGAGAACTACAGTTAGTTGCTTCTGAAGCTCCGCGTGATTTAATAACTGTCGATTTTTATGGTCCCCTTCCTCGCGCCCGGGGGGGAGTGGAGTATATTTTCGTGATATTAGACGCTTTCTCTAAATTCGTAAAATTATATTCAATGAAAAAGGCGACTACTTATATGTGCCTTAAACGCATATTTGAAGATTACATCCCGGAGTGCGGTAAACCAAAGCGTTTATTAAGCGATCACGGAACTCAATTCACGTCACCTAAGTGGAGGACTCGGTTGGAGGCAGACGGGATAAAAGTTTTATTTAGTTCGATACGGCATCCCCAATCGAACCCAACGGAAAGGGTTATGCGGGAGATTGGTAGACTTTTGAGAACCTTTTGTCATGAACAACACACTAGCTGGGCTAATCATTTAAAACGCATTGAAGAATTGTTGAATATTACAACTCATTTTAGCTCAGGTTATTCTCCCTACGAACTCCACTACGGTAAACCCATTAAAGATGAAATCGAAAAATTGATCAGTTTTCCAAATAAGCGAGAATTAAATCACGCGTACATGATTACGTTGGCTAGACAGAATATAGAGAAAAGCTTCGAGAGCAGAAAGAAAAATAAAAAAGTATCTGCGGTCGTGCTCAACGTTGATGATTTGGTCTTGTTGAGAGTGAAACATTTATCCAATGCCATTGATAAGGTTACGCGTAAATTTTTTCACCTATACGAGGGACCTTACAAGATTTCTCGAACCGTGGGAAAAAATGCGTATGTTTTAATCGACCCAAACAACGCAGATCGAGAAATTGGCACTTACAACCGATTGAATTTAAAGAAGTACTATCGACGAGAATAAAATATATAGCCAATATTAACGGCCTTAAATTAAGTAAGTGTAATAAAAGTTTGCTTAGTTTGAATGAATGATAAGAAACTTGTGATAATAGTATAAGAATTGTTATGCGTTTATCTTCACATGATACTTTGCGTAAAATATGATGTATTAAGCGATTGTAATTATCGGTTAGCTGTATCATAGGTCCGTGTAGTTTTTTGAGAAACTATTTATAATTCTTTAGGTTTTAAGCGTATGTACAGCGATTTGAACGCTCAGATTTCGTGATCCACGAATAGCACTGAGCCTGTGTATAATTTAACAAAAGTCGTATTCATGATATGAATACGTTGAATTGTAGAATAGATGCGCATCATTTAGTTAATAATTTAGGATTTTTTGATTGTATTATGCGAGTACTCGAGATTAGATTAATAAGTGTTAGAGATCCCGACGACGATTCTAGGTAGAGAAAGAAATTTATGTTTTTCTTTTAGTTTTAATTTGCGACTCTTCTTAAAGACATTATCTGTATATACATGGTTGAAGAACGTAAGAAGAGAATAAAGAAGACGACGAGAATCAACGATTCGAGTTCTAAATGCGTACTTATGTAAATTTATTTGCCACTTAATAACTTATGCGTTGATTTTATATCAATTTTGATGTCTAAACCCAATTTTCGTGTGAAGACGTTTCGTCGACTCACCGCTATTATCCCTTTCTTTTGTACGCGTATTTTCAATGAATTTTATCTCAAACCCCAGCAGCAATGGTGTGTCGATCGTCGGATGTTTTTTTTCCAAACACATAATTTCCAATTTGGAAAAAAGGAGGGAGATTGTAGCGAGACCCATTTTGAGTTGCCTGCGCAAGTGGAATGTCGCAATTGCCTGGAAAATGAGTAAGCACAATTAGAAGCGACATGAGCGCCCTTTCCTGGAAGGGGAAAAGGTGCAAGGGCTTAAAAGCCGAGAAGGAAGGGAAAACTCTCTCTTGCCTCGCCAGCATTCGAAAGATCTACTTGCCAATTCAAGCTCCAAGGAAGCAATTCGCCACCTTGCCGACCCTGGACGGTTCCTGGCTCAAGAACACCTGCAAGGATCGAGTCAATTACACATCCGGCTCTCCCGACTCGGCGCTCATCGGCGCGTCTTTAGCTACATCTTCAGCGACTGACTACTAGCCATTGGACCGCAAAAATCACACGCCGACGACGATCGCCAGCGCTAAGTAAGGGTATCACTTTCACCAACTATTATCACGGGTAGTGCGGTTAGAACGACGAAGCGACTGCGCTTATTAGAATCACGAATCCTTGGTCAAGTTACACTGAAGGGTCAGTAAATACTTATTCCCTGAGACAGTTAAGGGTAGTGGGCCGACTATGTCCATTTCGAGAATCTGCAAGGCCTTGGTAGGGGTGGTCGTAATGCTCATGGGTAATCTAGTTTTTACGCGAACGAGCTTTTGCCTTTAGCATTCGTCACAGGTCTTTAGGTAGTTAGCTATGTCGTTTTTCATACCCTGCCAAAAGTAATTCTCCCGTATGCGATTATAGGTCTTCGCGACGCCTTTATGACCCCCGATCGCGGAATCATGTGCTTCGTGGATTATCCCCGGTATCTCGGTTGCGGGAGGATTGACGACTTCGCCCGTACATACCGTCAATCACGGCGTTTTCTCATTCCAATGCGAACGAATTGCGTTTTCAATGGGCAGCCACAAAATCTGCTCCAAACCATCATTGAATTTAGAGATACTGACGGAGGTTGTACCTTCTCCTTTCATTACCATCCGTAAGGAAATTAAACAATCAATCACATCATTGACTTCCGGTATTTCATCGAATTTATCCTTAATAAACAGGGTATATACAAATTTTCCGTTTAAAAGCGTTGATTTCACTATTGCACCCATACCATTGGGTTCTTTTCGTAAACCCTCAATATCTAACATACCTATATCTATTAGTTGCTGACAAATCGAGATACCGACAACACAATCCACCGACATAAAATGAGCAACGTTATCATTCCTTGCAAGTAGCTGGTCCCGTGAGAAAACAAGATGTTCCATCACAAGAACGGTATTTACTTTATTTACAACAGGCAATATCACACAAGATTCAATTTTTAATATTTTAAAATCATTTTCAAAATCAAAGTTGTTATCGTCGGAACCGTCGGACACACTCGGGGATAAAGGGTTTTCTCTTTTTCTCTTGTTGATCTCTACCTGATCCTTGATTAATGCTTCTTTCATCGTAAGTTCGTCGGGTTGGGCCCGTCCCCAGTGAGCAGACCACCTTCACTTATCATTTCCTCATTCGGTTGAACAAACTGGTCATTCTGACACTCGCCTGGCTGGACAGCATTATGGTTGCTCTTTGGAGACGACTCTACAAAAGAGTGACCCCCAGCCAGATAAAATACCTGAGGCTGAACAACATGATGGTTGCTCCCTGGAGACGACTCTTCAAAAGAGTGACCCCCAGCCTCGCGATCTCTTATCTGAGGCTGGACAACATGATGGTTGCACCCTGGAGACGACTCTACGAAAGAGTGACCCCCAGCCTCGCAATCTCTTATTTCATTAATTAATCTTGCTCGAAATCCGGCTGATCTGACTCAAAGGGAACACCCGCATTGGCTTCACCTTCGCTTACCATATCAATTAATCCATTATTCATTCGGGTTAGGGCGTAGGCGGAATCCAGGTCCTCAGAGCCATCAGGTGCCCTTTCCCGAATTGATTGATCGACCCCCTTTAGAAGAAAAATTGTTTCAATACCGGTTTCGGGAAAGAGTCCCTCCGGATCGAGATGCCCTGGTGGGGAAATTGTTATTATGAGATTTCTCGAGAGTGCATCCGCGTTCATATTTATTTTTCCAGCTTTATGCTGTATTTCATATTCATATTCTCGCAACTTGATTTTCCACCGGGCCAGCCGGGAAACAGGGTCTTTCATCTTATGAAGCCAAAGTAGAGCTCTATGGTCCGTTACCAGTGTAAATTTCCGACCATATAAATAGGGTTTAAACTGTGTTACTGCGTAAACCATTCCTAATAATTCTTTTTCGGTTGTACTATAATTTAACTCCGCACCGCTTAATGACCTCGATGCGTAAGCAACCAGTAGATCCCGTCCAATGGGTCCCTGGCTTAGTACCGTACCTAACGCGAAATCCGACTTGTCCATTGTCACAACAAAAGGTTCTTTAAAATCCGGAAATCGCAGTAATGGTTTTGTGCAAAGAATCTGTTTAAGCTTATTAAAAGCTTACTCCTGGTTGGTTCCCCACAAAAATTCCTGTCCCTTTCGTAAGAGGAGATTCATTGGCTGAGCAATTTTTGAAAATTCCGGGATGAATCTCCTGTAATAGCCGGCTAAACCGAGGAATTGTTTAATATTTTTCGCGTTCTTAGGTCGAGGAAAATCAAATACGGCGCTTATTTTCCGAGGATCCCGTCTTACTCTCTTTTCCGAAATTACATGTCCTAAATAAGCGACTTCCCGGCTCAGGAAAAGGCATTTATCAGGCTGCAAGGTAAGACCTGCTGTCTTTAGCCGTCCTAAAAGTTTTTTCATTTTATAGGTGTGTTCTTGTAACGATCTTGCATAGATGACAATATCGTCCATATAAACAAATAACCCTACGCCTTGCAACCCGCTAAGCACCTTGTCCATAAGAGATTGAAAGGTAGAAGGCGCTCCCTTCAATCCCATGGGCATTCTCTTATATTGAAGATGACGAAATGGGGTAGAAAACACGGTTTTAGAAGCGTCGTTAGGATCAATGGGCACCTGGTGAAAACCCGATGCCAGGTCAAGAGTGGAAAAGTACATACTATTTCCTAATTGGTCAAGAATTTCGGTGATGTTGGGGAGAGGGTAAGCGGACGCGATGGTTTTTTAATTTAAAGCTCTAAAATCGATAACCAATCTCTATTTCTTATTTCCCTTAGAATCGGGTTTTTTGGAAACTATCCACAGGGGAGAATTGAATGGAGATTCCGATTTCTCAACGATATCGTTTTCTATCATGTCATTTATTTGACGTTGAACTTCTTCCCTCAAGTGGGGTGGACAACGATATTGTTTAATATTTATAGGGACGTCGTCGGTAGTCGGGATCTTGTGGGAAATGACAGAGGTTTTACTCAATTTATCTCCTGCTATGTGAAATTGAAAGGGGAATTCAGAGATCAATTTTATTATACTATCCCGTTCTTTGTTATTTAAATCCTTTAAGTCTAATGATTCGATTAAAGCCGTTAAACGTTTATTAAGCCTTCCTTCAGCCTCCGATCTATCCGTGATTTTAATTGATCGTACCGGTACGACTGTATT
Organism: Ormyrus nitidulus; assembly: GCA_900474335.1. Lineage (NCBI taxonomy): Eukaryota > Metazoa > Arthropoda > Insecta > Hymenoptera > Ormyridae > Ormyrus > Ormyrus nitidulus. Next base: position 1,026 of record UCOL01005815.1, on the reverse strand, counting down.
GAAGAAAGATTCAAGTTTTACCGGAGGAACGGTCAAATTAACATCCTCGGTCGTGGAATTTATCGCGAAAAGTGGAGCCTTACCTCCTCGATTGGTAACTAAACATTCCCCCAAGAAAACACCTGGGCCCGCCTTTACTCTAGGGAGATATCCATCTGACCGCGATGAATTTTGTGTAGTAATATGAACCAAGGTTTTTGTCCTCGCGGGCAGATAGAAAGTGTCATGAGCGGGAAAGGAGACGCGTTGTTTGCTCAAGGATAAAGTATCATTTTTAAAAGATATCACGGCGTGTTCGGGACAAAGTGTTGTGAAATAAAATAATGCACAAAAAATTCACTTAGATTTTAATAGCAATATTTTAATGTTTAACTGAAATAAAATACAAGCAATTTCCGAAATAATATTAGACTGAATTTACAAAACTAATATGACACCGAAACGACGCGCAACTAAACTATCGGCAAGACAACTAGCGGAGCACGAAGGACGAGCGGAAGGTCAGCGCACGGAGGCTGTACAGAGTCTGACTCTCCGTTCTGCTTCTGTTCGGCTCGACAGTTGGGTATGGAGGTGGAAGAGGTAACCGATGCTGCCCTTCCTCCGAGAGGTTCTTCTTTGCAGGTATCCGGTGCGCTCGGGGAAACCGCGCTGACCCATTTTTGGCCTTTTTCTACGAGCGCCGTCTGTGGGCCAGATGTTAGTCCTCGTGTTTTACAATTATTATTTTATGATTACATTTTCCAACTTATTTTTATACAATGTTTTAATCCTACAGATGCTTAGATAAATAAAATGTTCCTTAAAGAGTTAAAAAATGCACGTACAGTTTTATTGCGGTCGTGCGGAGGTGCGCACGCCCAGGTACAATAGAGCTTCGGAGCGGGCGGCGCGGTCGGAGAGACTCGAAGCGGCCTAAGTGCAGTAAAAACTCTATCTGTTCTGAGACATATGGAGGCCCACACAACGCCTTCCACAGCCTTGCCCTCGAGCCTGACGGCCCCAGGTCTGCCTTGCGGCTTTCCT
>UCOL01005814.1:0-10770 GCA_900474335.1 Ormyrus nitidulus | reverse complement strand
TAGTTTAAAAGTCCGCCGACCATGAAAAAAAGCGTTACATTAAAGTTAGTTAACTAGGAAGCAAAAATACCTATTTTTTAGGTCAAATTTTTGAAAATACCTTATAAATGGGTATTTAATGTTTTTCATCTCTACCAGGGAAAAGCTTAAGCTCTCAAGCAAAAAAAAAAAAATCTGAAATATTGCGCCTGCGGCCAACGCTCTGATTTCTTGCAGGTATTGCACAATACGCAGGTGATATTGCACCTTTCCCTTTTGGTCGATAAGGCGCCACTGCGAGACATCCTGACGATACTTTATGCGCGCGTTCCCTTTCGCCTTTTTCCTCCGCACCTATCTGCCGCTGCAGGCGGAATTTGTCACGCTGCGCGTTGAAATAAAGACGCATCGCATTGTTATGAGAATTTTTTATGATGGGTATTGCATCCTGCAAACTTGCGTGATTTATTTCAAGTTGTATAGATCCTGATGTTAAAGTTCATGGTAATTAAATTCGATTCGTACAATACTTTTGTTCAGTGGATATGAATATTAAATCAGTTACCTTATTATTTTGAGTATCGAGATAATGGAATAATTTTTACAATCATTTTTCTTTGTTAAAATAATACGGGAATTCTATATGAAATTATATTTTTCATTGAAAAATGTTTTGGTCGTGTAAATAATATTTTCCGACCTGCAAGTTGTAAAATTTACAGGTTGCGACAAAGCAAACATCTTAAATATTCCATTTTTTACATTGAAAGAACCAAGAGTTCCTATATTTGGCTTATTTTATCAAAAATTCAATATAAATTTATATAATTTTAATTGATTGAGATAATTTTAATGGACGTCATTTTTGGTGATATATTTATATACGTATACCCCCCTTTACTGCTTAAAACCATACTACTTATTCCAAAATAGTTTAGTCACTTGTGAAAGTTACCTCGTCTAATGTAAGTATGCTAGTAAACTTTAAGATTTCATATTAACCTCATATACGAGGACAATTTGAAATGCATCAACCTGATTCAAAGGAAGAAAAACTAGGAAGAGTAGTCGGTGCAAACACAACCATAATAGACACGCACACGTTTACATCGGAACGGGGTTTACGTATATTGGAGAAAGAGCTAGCCGCAACATGTATGCGCACGGCGTACATACAAGTGTGACAGTAGGTCAAGTTCGCGGGAACGGTGAATGCCCTCCGAGCACTGCCAATGTGTCTTGCGCGGAAGACTCTCGGAAACCATGGCAGCTTCGCCTGTCTCAATAATTGTAATAGAAAGGTTTTCACGCATCGCTTCGCTTATTTCAAAACGTACGATTTATAATCACTAAAAATAATCATTTATGTGATTAAAAGTCAAATATTTATTGTGAATTCGACGATTTAAAATTTCTTTCTTATATTCGACGAATAATTCTTTGGGTTCATTTATATTAAATCTTGCGATAATAAAAATACAAATATTTTTTATCTTTAATTTCGATGGCATGAAAAGTTTCATCTTTTAACCAACTTTCCATGAAAGTAGTTTATAAAATTATTCATTTTTATGAAGATTTTTTTTAATTAAGTAAAATAATTAAAGAAAATTTTTAGTATTTAATGAAATAAAGAATAATACAGGCTGTAATTTGATTCTGCTGACAGCTGCGATATTGGTAAAAAAAAAAATAATAAAAATGCTGCTCCTGTCTGTCTGCATCTGCTGTCAAAATATTTATTTCTCAAACAATTCGTTGCCAATATTTCGATTAGTAATCATCTTCAGGGCAATTTAAGGTGATATTAACATTATCACTACTCGAAATAAAGAATAATTGTTACAGCATTGTTTTTATTCATCATCGCAGAAATAATTTAATAAAAATATAGTTGAATTAAGTACGAGTGACTAATTAAATTATTATTTTTTTAATTATTAGTTTCTTAAAAATATTCACTGACATGCATAACAAAAATTAAAACAATTTTAAAGTCAATAAAGGTTTTGAAAAATTCGCCTTGACAATGAGACTACTGGACACAATAGACACACAATACAAGACAATAAAACCAATTAAAAAAAATGAAAATAAATTTTTGATGTAAAAGAATCATATGTTATACTAGTCATTTTGGATGACACATTAAACTACTGTTTTTAAAGAAGAAACGAAAAACAGTTCTTACGCAATGAACGAATGCCAACATTAATTGCTTCTCAATATTTTGCAATAGGCCAGTGCATCCGACAGTGCCTTATGTGCCTTTTGTTTTAAAATAAACGATCGAGTTTATGGTTACTTACTGTTAGTCATTTAAATTATTTTCATTTAGAAAACGTTTACATGCATGGCTTAAATTAAATAACATAATGATGAATTAAAATGCTTCTTTTAATTATGTTTTTTATGAATGCAAGGGCGACGAACCATGACCTCACTTTTAAATTTCTTTAAATGAACTGCAAAATTAAATATATTTTCTTCGAAAGTAATGTCAGTAAAGAATTTTTTTAAAAAGATTTGAATTCTTAGACTTATTGACATTGATTTATTGCTATCCATTATAAATATCATATATAAAATATATAATTTTCAAGAGTAATTTATTCAAATGATTAGAATTTGTAATAATCTTTCTGGTGCTATTAATGCTATTAAGTAATACTTAAGAAATTTCAATCAAATAAAATAATTAAAAGATTATTTGGCAAGAAAGGCAGAAGTAAATCCGCTTGGTTTTTTAAGGGAATGTAACGGTTACCTTTAAATTAGATTTAAATTAAACCTTTTTTCAATTACTACAAACAAGGCTTACCAGCAGTAAACCGCAGAACCCCCGTCATTTTCCGCTCGATTTCTCACAAGAGCGACAGTACCGATGCTCGACCACCCTCTAATTGCTCGAGTACTAATCTCATTAAACGCGCGAGGAGAATAGTTACGCTTTTTAGCATCCAGTAACTCACCGGATCGTAATTTCAAATAATAAGTAAAGCGGAGAGAAGGTGCGCAGAGTCGTTGGCCAAGTCTGCACACTTTCTTGTTCCAGTGAAACAACTGGAACGTCGGAAAGACTGGGAAAACACTGGTCGGAATAAATTTCTAACTAACCTACTATAGGATATTTTCCAAATTCAACTCAGAATTTTTGTCTTGTATGAAACTTGATAAATTATTATTCTTATTTATATTATTCTTTAACAGATGATTATATAATTTGTATTTTATATAAAATTCGAATGAATAGATTTGAATGAATTAAATTGTGGATAAATTAAAACAATACTTTTATTCAATGAATTCAATCATACAATATCTTTCTTAGTTTCAGCTATACAAACAACAAACCAAAACAACATAAATTATTTTGAACTAAAGAATTTAGTATTTTTATTATTAGTGATTCGATTTTCAATATTTACAAAGAAAACTTACATTATGATTTTTAAAAATATGAAAAAACAAATTTTTTTTGTTAAAAGTACCAATTTTACTTCTTAATTTGGCATTCGCTGAAGTTTTTTTTTGATAATTTATTGTATGTATGAAATAATTTTCAAGTAAAATAAAAAGAATTTTTAATTAATGCAAAAGTGTACATCATTGTAGTAACTCCAGTAATAGATGCATTGTCGTTAATTTGTTGCTGATTGGTGTCAAAAGGCCTGATTTGCGGCAACAGATCAATAAGAAAATATAACAAATATTTGCGCAATCATTACTTACATGTTGCTCGCAGCTTTTCTTTCACGTTCATGAATCTGTTGGCAGTGATAGTTAGGCCATTGCTTTTAACTTTCCCGACGTTATTATCCATCACACTTGGCGAAGATATTATCGAGATACCACCACCTTGCTCCATTTTGCGATCAGCTGCTACGAATGTTTGATTAAATAATTAATTTATTATCATTCTAGGTAAATGTATCATTGATATTTTTATTTCCCATCCTCATTTATCATCTCTTTTACCATTTCTGGAAGTAAGTAAATGAACAATTTTTACTTTCTTCGTTGTGCTTGTAAAAACGCTATACTTTCTATTTTTTAAATATCTTGTAAATTGAAAAGCAATTAGTATAAAATAACCACAATTTATTTGGCAGTTAAATAATTAGGAAATAATTTTATAATTGAATACTTTGTAATTATTTACTTATAATTTTTTGTTTCTTATTACTATTGATTCATCTTAAAATTAATATTAGCTTTTTAATTTTTTATAATAAATGTTAAAAAATTCTTTTTCAATGTTTTTTACATTGCATTGAAGATCTATTAGAATTATTGAACTTAATAGCCAGGAAGGTCAGAGTTTTATTTTGTGCTTGCAGAATGTTTAGGAGAAGTAAAAATAAAATGTAGCATAAAAAATTAGAAATTTGACAAGGAACATTTTTTAAATATTTTAATGTAAATATATTCTATTACTTTTTTACTGTACTATTTCATTTCTTTTCCTTATCTATTTTAAGATTAACACGTCAGTTGTGCAACAAAGTGTGTGGTAGGAATTGTAATTAAGTATTGTATTTACTTATTAAAATTTAATCAAAGAAGAATTTAATTATTTGATTAGATAAATAATACAAGCTTATAATTTGTTTTAAAAATCTTGATATAAACATATTTTGAATTTATTTTTGGAATATTTATGTTGAACTTAAATTTAATTGTTTACGGCAACATTACATAATAGAAAATTATAAAATACTTATAATAGCGATTAAAACAAAGCGGTCAGTATCATAAATATAGTAAATTTGTATGAAAATCAGTACTAAAAAATAGTTAATTATTGATATGAGTAATTTTAATGCTGAGATAATTTAATCATATGTAAAGAAAGTATATTAAAATTGATAGCCTAGAAAAACAGATGACTAAAAAAAAGGACTAATTTAAAATTGTAATTAAATGATTATTTTAGGTTCTGAATATAAATAAATAAATGAATTAAAAACTTAATGATTATTTAATGAATCATAACCGTTCAAAGTACAAAAATATTTTTTATTAATTCACCAATTTTACATTTATTTTTATTAAAAGTTAAAAGTGTTGTTTAAAATTCACGGTTAAAAAGTTTTCCACCTTTTAGTTATAAAATATCACACAGTTTTAAGTATAATAACAAATAAACGTAAGTTTAAAGATAACTTAATTTCATAAGAATTTTGATCAAACTAGATATTAAAGACTTAAATCAGAATGAAATAAAGATACGTCATACAAGATTTGTGACAGTGGCAATGAATTTATTCCTTACACCGGCAATAAACTATACTCCATACCTTCTTAATCATTTTTTGGAACTTATCTTTGAAATAATAAATCAACAAGTGACGTACCTGTTTCGTTTCAGTCCACTTAATTAGTTATCAGTTCCTTTTAAAAAAAAGCAAATGAAACTCATTCACTTTTCGAGGAACTTATGAAATTTTTATTCAATGCACTTTGTTAATCAACCAACAATCGCCGGTTGTCACTGCCAAAATATCGTTTAATCCTTTTTTTTTCAATTCACCAATAACGCTTTAATTCACTCGAAAAAGGCGCAGAAAGAAGTTAAACAGGCAATCAAAATAAACGAAGCGGGCTTGATTTGCAAAGCACTTTTGCAATCGAATCGTCGCGCTGGAGACGTGAGACTGGATCGGTCCGTAACGCGCTCACCTCTATAAGTATACGTACTGGGGGGGCAGAGGCCCTCCACTCTTCTTGCTTTTCAGTCGCTATGAGGCCAGAAGCGACTGCTAGCATATTCGAATATGCCGCGGCTAAAACTAGTTATTCTCCCACTGACTTATGAAGCACGAGTCCGCATGACATGTGCAGCAGCTATTGCTGTTATCCATTCTACTTGTAAGTATGCATGCTTCGAAAAACGATTTATTTGAATGCTTGTATTTTGGCAAGTTTTTCAGTCACGTCTTTGAAAACTTGAATCGTTGGAGAGCGTTTAAGAGATTTTTTTTTTGCTTCTATTAAATGCTTTCAAGGCAAAAACATTTCTTATTTTTTTCATCATACAATAGAGATATTTTAGTGATATTTAGAGTCTATTATATATAAATTTCAGATAAAAATAATTAAGAAATAGAAAACGAAAATTTAAAAAAGATATGTACTCAACGATAACAGAAATATGTATAATAACGCTTTTTTAAGCGATCTGGGCTCTCATCAAATCATCTGTCGATTTTTTTTTAATAAATATTATATTTTTATAGAAAAACGAAGGTGACTCGTATTATAATGATAATTTATAATCAAATTATTAAAAATGTAATTAAAATACAAATTGTAAGAAAAAATGGTAATATATACATCACATCGATATAATTTTTCTTGAGAAAATTCTACTTTACTTTTACATTTGCTGCATCTGCCAAACCTTCAATCATGCTGCAGATGTAAAGTAGCCTTCTTGTCTTGAGATATGATTCGTTAGAAAATATCGTTTGTACAAACAATTGCGTTCCATCTTAGTTAAAATGAAATTTCAGTTCTTGATAATAGTTTTTGATAAAGACTTAAATCTTTAAAAACTAAGGCATCGTCACTTTCCATTGTGGTGTCAAAATAATAATGTCACAGCAATGGAAAGACCAAGTCCCGATATTATTAAAAGGTCAGAAAATATGTCAAAATATTCTCAAAAATTTAAATTTTATTTCGACTTTGCCCTCAAAAGATCATTTTTTTAACTATAAAATTATAAATTTAATTATATCTATAATTTAATTTAATTATAAAAGAATTTTTTGACAAAAATCTCTTTGTAGGCATCTCTTGTTATGCAAAAAATTATTTCAATGATAATGAATATGTTGAACTATGTCATTAGTTGAAAAGCAATAAGCGTATGTAATTATTTTGACATTATTAACAGTGAAGAGAATCGTTCCTCATCTTTAAAGTAATTTTATACTTAGAGACATTTAAGTCAAAGTATATTTTTAAAATTTATTACTTTCAGTTAATCACATTGAACAATATTATAAAATTTAATCAAAAATGTACTCAAATTTTATACAATTTTTTCGATTTCGATTTCGATCCCTAATTATCTCTTCAATTCGATATTTTAAATAGGTTTAGCTTACATTAAATTATTTTTACTTCACAACAATGATAACAATATTAACAACAATGATAAATTATTTTCACTTCATAACAATGATAATAATGAAAGCAATGATAATCCAGAAGAAAATAAGAACAAAATTCACTTTTTTGAAAACTGCACGCCGAGAACATCAGTTTCTTAGCTTCCAATCTCCAGCAAAGTAGAACAAGATTCCAGACGCTCTACAATCGGGGTCAGGACGTCTTTAGTGCCGCCGCACTGTAGCTAACTCCGTCGAAAAAAGTGGAAGATCCAAGTCGTCGACCCCGCGAATCGCTCGCGCGGATTTCTCATCGTTACTCCATTTAATCGCCGCGGCGCGCTCCCGCGCATTTCCCAACCCAAAATCCTCTCATCCGCTACCCAAACATATTCGCAAAATCTGCGAAACCACCGAGAGATCATTATCCAGGGTAAGAGACGGCGAGCAACGTCCGTTTGTCGAACGAGCCGGGCGACAAAACTCGAGCGGAGGAAGAGGGAGATAATAAGTGGAAACTTTCTCCCGTCCGCTGGCACGAGGCGCGCTCGCCAGGACGATCTAGAAATGCTCGAGAAAACGCTGGCGCAGTGTTTATTGTTTTCTTCGAGGCGAGAATTTCGCTGGGAATTTCCGCAAGTGTACACAGCGGAGTTTTTAGGTGACTCCGCTTCGACGCGGCAACAGTTGTTAACGCTGCGAAAAGGAAATAATGCTCCTTCGGAGGAACTTAAATATTATGCCTACTTCGACTGACTAAAGTAGCGTATACAAAAGAATTAATTTGGACATTTAATACTTGTAAAAAATCTGTGCGTAAAACGCGTACGATGTAATCGCGTAAACTTAAGTCATTTACTTTCAATATCATTTTCATTAAAAACAATAGTAATAGAACGTATCGTTTAATAATATAAATTATAAGGCAATGCTTGTATAATACTTCCATTTCTAATTATACTAAGAAGAACATTCAGAAATAATATAAATTCCTAAAACAGAAATTTTGTAACATTCTCCGAATGAGCTAATATTCCCTAAAATAGAAATAAAATTATCTACGTCACACTGTGCTTATTATCGAAATTAGTGTTTAATAAATCATTCGAGGATATGAAGCTGTAACCAGAGTACGTTAATACGACGCAGATGCTGCAAAGCAATCACAGCTGTTTGCCTACCCCTCTTACCTATATTACAAACATTGTAAGTTCACGCGTTCGTTAGATTTTCTTATCTCAACTTTTTGCGTGTCTTTCCTCCGCTTAACTTTTCGCTGTCATTGAACAACTCAATTGAAAACATCAAGAGACACTTGAAGCCCCAAAATCCTCGTAATCTGCAATCTTATGAGCTTTTACATTCCCCGAGATTTATCGATGCGCGACGTAGAATGTCTGTTCAGGATAAGTATCCCGTTTAATTTAAAATGCACGTTAAATTCGAAAAGTAGGTTCAGGCACTGTAAACAGAATTATCCAGTTGACAGTAAACAATACGCATCATTCGAATATTAGCTTATGCATATAATTACAATTCATAAACGAGATATATATTATTGATTTTCAAAAAATAAATGTTTTGCGTTTATCTTGCATCAGCTTTGAATTTCGATAGTTTTCGCAATTTTAAGCCATCTGTTCTTACTTTACAATGTTTTTCTTTACATTTACGGTATGCTCGAACGCAAAACGTATTGACAATATAATGAAGCTACTGATTTATATTTCGATTTTGTTTTAAATAGTTCTTGTGATTGTAATCAACGCGTTTACCAAAACTCGTTAAAGCGGCATATTTATGTTTTTAATGAACACTTAATCAATGTATAAATTAATTCAATTACTTGCTTTGTTTTGAATAATTTGCAGAAAATTATTTTAATTATAGTAAATGGAAAAAGGCTTTTGTAACAAGAGTTTAATAACAGGTTTTTAGAAGACGCACTTCTAAAAAATGTCGTCTGCAGCTATCATTCTTTGATTCATTTTTTATTTTGTATTTCGTGAAGGTATACATTGGCCTTAGTAGATACTGGAATTATTGGCGATTCCTTCCTACGTCATACATTTTTCATAATGTTCATAATAAATAATTTTGATAGTAAGTAATTATTACTTTTTAATTTTACATAATTAATGTAATGGAAGAATAAATTAACGTAAAACTAGTTAATTAGCAACTTTATTTTGACTATAAAAAATTTAAGTATAGCAACTAAAAATCGCTACCCGAAAATTACGAACGCGGAAAATGTGAAACTTTTACTAAAAGGTAATGCAGCATCGAGCATCGTTCCCTTTACCTGTACCTCTTCCGAGTTAAAATTACTTCTTTTATATCCACTAAAGGTTTTCCCCGAAATTCTCGTAATGCCATACCTTGAAGAAAAAATCCGCGTTTAACGAGGATTCCTTCATTTAACCGACGAGGAAATGTCTGATTTCTCAAATCCAAAGCGTAAAGTCCACGTACTCCTTGTTCTCCCATCGTTCTCACGAGGCACTTTATTCCCTGTACATTTATATTTACTTCAAGTTACATTTCTTCAAACTCCGAGTTCACTGAACGTTGTAGGGTATATAAATGTTGCAACACCGACTTCACGGTGCATCGTTAAAAGTAAAAAGGCATCTTTAGGTAAGCATCGCACACTTTTTTTTCCAGGAGGTCCATTCGGTTATCGGCAGTAAATCGAAATTCCAGCATCGCGTAACAGTTTCGGCGCCGCCGCCTATTTAGTGATGGCAACAGTGGAGCGATGGCGCCCCATTGTTGGATAATAACCGCGCGAACAAATTGCATCTAACCGCTTCCTGTTTAAGGATCAGAGAGTCTCGGGTCTCTGTCCCAGTGCGCTGGTTGCGATGTCGATGCTATAATGCGGCTCTCTGCCGCGCGCGGCTTTTCGATTGGGAAATTTTTTGTCGCGTAAAAATTAAGGGAAAATTGCGTTTAACAATTTGCGGGGTGAACGCCTTTGCTCTGATGCAACGGACGAGAAGCGTTTTCAAGTTTTCACTGGTAAAATATTGGGAGTGACGAATTGTGAAAATTGTGCAACGCAATAATTTGTTATAATTTTCATTTTGGGTTCAGACGTACTTCGATCTTAAATTTAAAATTAAATGACTTTAACTGGATCGTTTCAAATTCCTATAAATGATTATTCATTGATTGCATCATTATATAAACTAGTATTTTAATATTTTGTTCCCAACTCAGGCATGACAGCCCTCATTTCACGCTAGAAAGTAGCGTAGAAAATCGAGCATTTCAAACGTTTGAGAAAATGTTTTGTCACAGCGGGAAATAAAGTCTTTACTCCCCGCTTGAAAGCGGGAAATTAAGTCTTTTTTCGTCGCTTACAGCGGAGCTTACCGTACAAAAAAGTCACTTTTTTGATTTTTAAAATTTCAAAAAAAAAAAAAATTTTTTTATTTTTTTTCTCCGTTTTAAATTATTGTTTACTATTTATGTGCACGATTTGAAATGCACGATCATCTACCCAACTTTCTAACACCAACTGAAGGCTTTTCATACCCTCATTGGCAAAAACACGGTGTTAACACGAGGGGAATAGTATATTACGCACCATTTTACCTCCCATGGAGCGTATACTATTTTTTTGCCTAGCGAGGACGAAAATACAACGTTCCCGATTCGGCGCCGG
>UCOL01005813.1:0-10778 GCA_900474335.1 Ormyrus nitidulus | reverse complement strand
ATAATGCAGTGCGGGGGGACTCTCTCTCTCTCTCTCTCTCTCTCTCTCTCTCTCTCTGCTGACTCGCTCGCGAGAGTTAGGCGAACGGATGCGCCGGGAGATGACCCAATTACTGCCGAGCAACGCTCCTCGAGAGCGAGGACGTCTTAATTTATATCGGCTTGCTTCGGGGACTCCGGAAAAATGGGCTGCTCGTTCCGCGGAAACTGTATCTTGATTTCTATAAACGATCGGTCGTTTGGAAAATCTGTGGGGGATCGGGAATTAGAAACGCGTTCTTGATAATATTCACTTGAGGCTCGAGTAAAGCCTCCATTCTCGCCTTTTCCGACGTTGCAAATCTTAAATAAACAGATTTAAAAAAAAACCGCGTTTACGTAATAATTCTTCGAGACACACCGCGCAAAAGCAAAATTTAAGCAGCCGACAGTCTTCGAGCCATCAGCACTCCGTCGAATCCTTAAAGTGTCGGCAGTTCGCTCGCCGCGCGCGCAAATTGCGCGCGACAGGTACAAGACCCGAAGAGAGAGAGAGAGAGAGAGGAAGAGAGCGTCGCCTCATTTCATAACAAGCGTGTTTATCAAGCGAAGACCTGCTTTTCCTTCCTGCCCGCGCGCAAAAAAAAAGAAGGAAACAGCGCGCACCGTCCGCTCATTCTTTCGACGAAGCTCGGCTATCCACGCTTCGTCGAGCTTGCGGAGAGCGACGACGCCTTTACGTAACGGCGCGCGGATTTGCGCCTCTCGTCGACGCGCCGGGCCAAGAGATAAACGACTTATCGCTCTCTTGGCTCGTCGATCGGCGTGGAATCGAGTCGTATCTCTCAGCGACGCGCGCGCGTCTCGGGAAGCGGCGTTCCCTTAGATAAGCCCCGACGACTATACCGCCACTATACTCGACTCGCCGAATTGTGCCTCGGGAATATTCGAATTATCGCGCGAAGCGAGACCGAGACCGGCTGGGAGCTCTCGGCTGTTTAATCATGAAAGTGCTTTACAACCTGCTGCAGCGGGGCGGCGCTCGGCTGAACGGCTTATTTTCATTAAGGATTCGTTCGCCGGAACCTTTTTTTCAAGCGCTTTATAGGGGGGGGATCGTCGTCGGGCTCGTAAAAGTCGATCGCGTAAAAAATGGATCAAAAATCTTGCGTCGGAATGCGTTTAACGAGCTGCGCCTATTAATTTAATTCATTCACTCGGCAGAATGATTTACTTCCTTTCGAGTGTGTGCGTTACGTTCAAGAGGCAATTACTTGATATTAACCGGAACGTTTAGTTTTGAGGCTTTAAACACTTTCCTAAAGTATACACTGTACTGGTCAATTAAAAAATCGCGATTGAATCATTAATTGCACTTACTCCGCTTTACGGTCCTTGTTAAAACGCAAGACCAAAACAACGACGTGAAAATATATTTTCTACAAAAATGCTCACTGGACCTTTAAACGTACAATCAATGAACGAACCCTCCCCCCGGGAAACACTCATTACTGCAAAAGTTCTTCCGTGACAAATGACGTGTCTGAATAGACCGCTGTAATGCTGGTCAAAGATCTTTGAAGTCCTTTTGAAGATCGGCTTACCCATTGAGAGAGAAGGCGCGCGTTCAAGGTGGCCGCGCACACAGAGTGCTCCAGATCCACGTAGCATGAACAGTCCACGGGAAGTAGGGAACGTAATGATCGTCGTTTAAGATACATCCCCCCCGTCTAATTGCCGCGGCGAATTTGTTCAAACAACCTACAACGGCGGCGCGGCGTAACCGGCAACGCAATATATTTACTCGGAAGCCGATTAAGTTTCAGTTCGAAGGCAGAGAAAAAAAAACATCGACTCGACACCCCCCCCCCCCCTCTCGTTCTCTCGCGTTTCTCGTTCGGGTTATACGAGGCGCGCAAAAACTCCAAATTTCACTTCCTCTCCGCGCGCTCTCCGGCGTTTCGTTTTAAACGTCGGCACCTCATCGAACAAGATCGGCTTCGATAAGCACCTAATTTGGAGGAAACTACACTCCGGCCGTTCATCCTACCTGCTTTTTCCTCCCGGAGTCTAAGGCACGTCGGACTTGACGCCCACGGCACTTCTTTATTTTCCAACCTCTCTCTCTCCCTCTCTCTCTCTCTCTCTCTCTCTCTCTCTCTCTCTCCTCTCTTTCTTCTCTCGAGATCGAATTTCTGCCTCGCGCAGGCCGCCGGTTTCGCCGCCAAGCTCGAAGCCTTACTCCGCCGGCAGCGTTTTCTCGGGGTATATATATACGGACGGAGGCTTGTCCGCGTTTGTGTGCGAGGGCGGGGAGAGAGAGTTGTTGCCGTGTGGGTGGATTGTTCGAGCGACGGGGAACTGCTCGCCGCACTTATATTTCGGAAATTCGACAGCGAGTTCGACCCGTACGCCCGTCTCTTCGAGAGCTTCGGAGTTTGCTAAATTATTTTGGATTGATGCATTACGTAGTAAGAGGTTATTTGCATTTGCGGGAACAAACTTGCGGTTAACTTGCCGTGAAAATTGCTACGCTTATATTAGTTTAAACAGTTAGAATAGTTCAAACTGACATTCCCACTGTTTGCAGTTGACCTGAAACTTGCGTTAGACTGCTTAAATGGATTTTAGAAAAAATCTTATTGTTAATGTAGATTTCGTTGGCAGTTCAAATATGTTGAGAATACAGTTGTAACTTACTTGATAAGTTTAATTTTTTTAGCACAGAAATATTTAGTTTTACCGTTGAAAAATTGCAAATCGATTTACCAGATCTGTTTTTGATATGAATGCCGCTTTATTCTTCGTTTGGTGAAATATTTATTTATTTTTGTGACGCAACTAATGCGGGAATAATGTTTCAATGCTTTTTATTGTCCGCCATTAGGTATTAAAATGAAAAGAAAGCAGTCCCCGTTTCTACCAGAAGTGACGGCATTTTTTAATTGCCTATGTAATTAAGGAGTTTAATGATATGGCTGGGGTTCCTTTCTCTGTATATTTTACTGCCCCCTGAGTTTCAGGCTCTAAATTAGTTGCAAATTCTGCTCGTAAAACAATAAGTGATATAATTTTCTTCGGCAATATCAACGAAAATTGAAGTCACTTCTTACAGAGACACATAAATGACAATTGCGCAAACAGTAACTATTTATTAAGATTTTCTTGAACAAGTTTTTATAATTTTTAGTTATAATATTTCTTTTATCATAGCTACCATTTTAGTTCGTAATTTATAGTTAATAGGAATGCATAAATTATAAAAACTTCTTATAACGTGTAATAATGTAATATTAATATAGTTCTTTTCTTTTTGTTACAGGTGAGTCTCTCCCATTATGTTGCCTCTTACTTATATCCCCCCGGTAACGTAAGTTCAACAAGAATAATATCAATTTACATTGCCTTCGCCTTGTACTCTCGACCATAAGCTTCTCGAGCGTTAAAATTTTGTAATCAAAATGAAAATAATGAGAAACGGCTTTAACGTACAAAAGTATCTACTTACTTTAGTCAGTTAAACTTTCCCTTTTGACACGTTTCGAGTAGGATTAAATGCACATTGTCAAGAGTGTTAAGGAGTACTTCCGATTTAAATTGAAATGAATTGAACGATCTTGAATTCCTGCTTCCTATTCTTTTATGCATTCGACGCTCTCACTGGATGGCTTTCTCTAAGCAAATAAAGTATCAAAAGTGCCGGTAAGTGTCTGCTACCGTAGTCAGCACGTCGAGGTACAAAGATGTCCCCCGCTCATATCACGCGTCTGGACAGCCTGTCGGTATTTGGCTCTTTCTCCTTTTTTACGCGACCGCAGCCACTTTATCTTTCTCGCTCGTTCTGCCTCCTGTATATATCTTTCCGCTTTGACCCTCTCGCGGGTTGTCCCCCTTTTTCTCGCGCGGTATCGGTCAAACCTTCCTCAGCTTTGACGGCTCTTGATTACTCCTTTTCTTCGCGTCTAATCAACTTTTACCCGGCGACCACAGCTGATGTGTACACTTAATAGTGTTTACTTGCACCCGAGTAAAAAAGTGAATCTTGGAAAAAAGTTATCGATCCGAGTGTGTTTGTAGCTAAACAAATATTTATAATAATAGAACATGATACATAATCGGTCAAATAGAATAGTCGATACGCATCCTACGAAAGTGGTATCATAGTGCAATTTTAGTACTTTGACCTTGCCACGAACGTAATAATATAGACTTAAGAAATTTTGTAATTCTGCAAATAAAAGAAATTGAGGAACTTTCTCTAGAAGGTTTTTCGAAATATCAATATTGATGGATTACTTAAGCTTTCGAAAAATTGAAATGATCCTTTCTTTGGTGTTTTACATTTTATCAAACTTGCTCCATTCGGCAACAGAATGTTGTTTAAACATGTTCTTTGTCCAGAAACTTAATCCAAAAAAAAACGAACCTTCTAAAGGCGCAGGCCAACTCCCGTCCATTAGAATAGCAATCAGCTTTGGCCTTGCAGTTGCCATTTCCAAAAGAAAAGAAAAAACGAAACAGAAAAAGCCGAATCACCTTTGGCGCTTGGAGCCAGCCATTTTAAATTCCACGCTCTCTATCAAAGGAAAGAGATTTGTTTTCATCCGCCTCGAGCCTAGTCATCCTACACACACACAGTCTTGCGTTCGGTTCGATAGCGCAGCAAAAGCCTCGCGCGATTATTTTCGAGTTCTCTATTTCCTGGCCATTTTCTGCTCCTTACGTCCTTCGCTTTCTCTCGGACGCCGTTTTTCCTGAGTTACAGCAGTCCGCGTTGTTTTAGCGACACCGCTGGTATACGTATACGTATATTTCTGTCTCGTTTACTTTTGATTTTACTTACTCTTTTTCCTTTCGCTCTCGCCCCCCTTCCTCTTCGACCTCGTCGCTCTTCCTCGACATTATTCGCCCCCTCGACTCGCTTGAGACATCGGTTTACTCCCTCTGGCTCTCTTCTTTTTCCCCTGTTTTTTTAGTTGCTTTCTCTGTGCCGACTCGATTCCCGAGCCAAGACTATTCGTAGTTACAACTTTGATGGGCTCCTCGTTCTTCCTTCTTTTAGCACTCTTGATACTTTTCGCCTTTGTTCTTTGAATCACTTCATTAAGATACATTTCTGCATGCTCCTTTGTAGTTTTCTATCTTTCAGTATACTTTAAAAAATGAAAAAAAAAAACAATTATTTTTAGAGATATTATTATTATAGATAGATTATTTTAATCACTGTACTAGATTTATTTTAATTCGTCCTCTATTACTTCCCCGAATTTCTCGAAAATTGTAAAACTCGTAGAAAATTGAAATAATTGAAAAGCGATACGCGCGAGGAAACTCCAGCGCGTTTTTAATACAGATTTATTAGCTTCTCGATGCGGGGCAAAGTTAAGTGCTGCAATTTCTGTCCTTAATTCGAAAGTGCATTTTCACAATCCATTTAACTTAGAAATTAAAACGAACTCCAGCTCGCGCGCAAAATTAAAAATATGCACACGCGCAGCTAATTTGAATTTGAAAACACGTGCGGCGCACGTAGCTTCGATCATATCCCCCTACTTAATCATCGGCGGTAAAATAACGCAAATTACAGTAACGCGAAAGTATTTCCCTACTGTTTTACATCCCGCGCGATACGGCCATAACTAGTTTACCGCTGAAAAACGAAATTTCCGCGAATGCCGAATGTTCTTTAGGTTTATTTTGCCTCCCGCAAAATGGGGGACCGTATAATTCGAACGACGCGGAGTGAGAATTCATTTTATATGTCGAGTAGTTACGAGCTGTCATGGGGTTTTAAAATACAGTGACGATTAAAAGTTTTCAGGCGCGCCCGGAAAATCTGCTGAAATGAAATGTGATATCAAAGTGCGTAAAGGAACTTTTTGATTTCATTTTAATTGTATGAAAAAAAGAAACGATTAAGATTGAAAAGTCAAATGTTTGTTAAAGTAAAGCTGTTTATTCTTTTGCGTCACAAGTTTCAAAATCAGGATCAATTCTGCCTAAAAAATAGTCTCAGATTTTTCGCATATATATCTTATGATACCCAATTCCTACTTTGTAACGGTACTTGAAAAATGTTGCCAAAACTCTCTCCAGAAGGTACCCAAATCCGCTTAACTTTTTGCGTTGCCAACCGTGCACAAGAAACAATTGTTTCCTCAAACTTGTCCGAAGAAACATTAAATTTATTCACCTCGATAATTCGCACTTAATTTTTCAATAATCCAATCCGTCTAGTTAGGCGAAGCGCAGGTATAAGCTTCCTAGATCCCCCGCCGTAAATTAATCAGGAAAATCATAATGATTGACGTTGAATCGCGCGAGGCGGCGTCCCTGCCTTCCCATACATATTTCACGGCGCCAATTTCTCTTTTGCTCTCTTAATCACAGCGCGTCGTCCTCCCTGCCATTCTCCATCTGTTACACACCTCTCCTATCTCCCTGTCTCTCGCTCTCTCCGCCTGCGGACGTCCATATTGCTTTCACTCGGGCTGTCGTTCGGTCGATAAGTCGTCGTCGTCGTCGTCGTCGTCGTCGTCGTCGCCGCCGCCGCCGTCGTCGTCCTCCTCGGCGTCCTCGATGTACGTCGTGCTTGCAGTGGCGTCGTCGTTGCTTCCCGAGGGAACCGACGAATCCGAGAGGGTGAAGCAGCCCCCCGGAACGGAGATTGTCCGTGGAGACAATTATGAAACGAGACGAAACGACGCTGCTGCTCGATTTTGTTAATGTCTGCCGAGCGGCGAGCGAGACTAATTTTTTTTTTCCCTCTTTTTTCTCTTTTGATTTCGGGGCTTTGTTTTTTTATTGAGCTTTACGAGCCGTGCGAAAATTATAACGAATCGAGGCAAATTTCGGAAGAATTTAGTTTTTTGAGTTGCCCGATTTATGATATGTCAGATCGAACTACCATATTTTATGAGTCGTAAAAGAATAATTTTTTAAATTATGAAATACGGTTTTGAGCTTTAAATAATTTATTACAATAGTTATGATGTGCTGTACGTCGTTTAATTTCTACGTTAGAATCTTGATTAAATCAGGAAAGTAAAATAAGCACATTATTTTTGTGTTTGCAATGACCTATATTTATCTTAATTTGCAAAATTGAAGAAACATGATTTAGATTGATTAAACAATAATATTATTAAATTATCTTTTAATGCTTTTGAAGGCAAATGCACCTTGTTTCAGCTTTTGTCTTATGATATTTTTATCGATACTAGCACCATCCAAGCGCACTGCGCGCGCGCTAAATATTTTCTATGTTGGAATAAGATACTTCTTTTAATTTATTGAGACGTTACAAATGAATTACAAAACACAGACTTCGGAAACAGTTTCGATTGGCAAATTGTAAATTCAAACTCGTAGTTTATGTAAATTAAATAAAATAATTTATCAAGTCTGCTTCTGCTAGTCCAATTTAGCCTTATTTTATACTACAGCCAATCACGTAAGTCTTTAATGCGACCATAACGTTAAATTTTAACCAATCTAGTCTCATTTTTCGCGAGAATCAGCCAATCACAATCGTTTTATTCATGCTTCAACTTTCCGTCATCACTTTTTTAAGAGAGGATGTTGCTGCAATCCGTGAAGTGTCAGTTTAGCTCCGTCATCGACGTATACCTCCAAATGCTTAAGATGTTTTAGATTGAGCTTTTTACTTTTGATGAGAGCTAAAATACGTCCTGGTGTTTCAACAACTATATGAGGACATGTATTTTTTAGAACTTCTTCATCCTTTTGAATCGGTAAACCACCAAAGAATACTGAAACCTAAACATAGAATAATCTTTTCAATTAAAAATATTTAATTTAAAGTAAATAAATAATTTTGCAAAGAAGGATTTTGTCAGTAGTGGGTGGTAGTAAGATTTTTGTCATCATTTTAGGCTAAGATAAATGAAACATCACTCAAAATCCTTATTTGAATAAAAACTTAATCATTGTAAATGGTGAAATATTACCTTGACTTGTGGCATATATTTGCTAAACCTCTCATACTCTTTGCTAATTTGAAATGCCAATTCTCTGGTATGACACATTACCAGAACGTAAACTTGATTTTCAGTTAATTCTAGTTGTTGCAAGGTAGCCAAGACAAATACTGCTGTTTTACCCATACCCGACTTAGCTTGGCATAAGATATCCATACCGAGTACTGCTTGTGGAATGCATTCATGTTGAACTATGGCAAAAAGAAAATTATGTTAGAGATATTTTCAATAAAAAATATTCATTATTTTTATAAAATTTGAGTTATCAGGATAGACAGATGCAATCATAAATTATCAGTTGTCCCTATCTATTCTTTTCATCATATTTTTTGTTAAAAAAAAAATTATTGAAATTGAACAAAATTACTATGTACCTTCTGAAGGATGTTCAAAACCACAGTCAACAATTGCACGTAATATTTCTGGTTTTAACAAGAAATCTCTGAAACCACTACTGTGAATAGAAACGTAAGTTCCTTTAACTTCCTTCTTAGCTGGAGCAACTTCTCCATTTCTTTCAACAATTTGTTCAGTCTGTTCCTCATCTTCATAGTCAAGAAGGTCGTCGTGGTCTGCCATTTTTTTTTTTTGTTAAAATTGCACAGCAAAATTAGACCTGGAAATAATATAAAATGCTTGTAAATATAAAATATGAAATTGTTAATATTAAATGATGTACAGGTAGAAAAAACTAATTTATTAATTTTAAAATTGATTTTAATTAAATTGTGGTATTAAATTTTAAATATTATAAGTAATGTTTTATCATTAAAATAATATTGATGAATATATTATTTATTAAATTTTCGGAAAATTCTTTTTAATTTTAAAATATTCTAAAAAATGTTTTTGTTATACTTAGAGTTTATACAATTTAATTCATGAGCCGCATCGTACAACTCTATTACAAAGGAAACCTTTGTTGTAGATTTATATCAAATAATATCAAAATTTATTGAATTAAATATAAAAATACTAGTAATATTCATCTATTAAAATAATATTAAACAAAAATTAAAAGTAAAATTATAATGATTGTAAGACTTTGATGAAATAAATTGCAACCTCGTGGCGTCTCTTCAACGAATATACCGGTCATTTTTCTTTCTGCGTATAACAGAGAAAAAAGTGAATAAAAATGAAAAATAATAAATAGAAAATAAATAGAATGATTACAAAAATAAAAAAAGAAGATGTTAAAAGACGGATGAAAAATTTTAAATAGTCAGAGAAATGGATTAGTAAATTTTCTAAAAGCGTCTTACCTCAACGACCGTCTGTAGCTGACTACGCTAACGCTTAGCTCAGCTCAGATTGCAGCCGGGAGATGCGAAGCCAAGCGGCTTTTTGTACAACTTCCGTTTCCGAGACGCCACTTTCATTACTACTTGAGTAAAACAGAACTACACAAATAAACCGAGTGTTTAAGCAGGAGGTTAAACTGACTCTATTCAAAAATATAATAAGTATAATTGAAGTAAAAATTATAGTGAGCTAATCAAATGAATAATCGTGAGCTAATGTATTTTATAAATCAATACCATGTTTTTTCACCAGATTATCGTATTGAAATAAAAAAAAAATTATTCTACTCCTTCATAAAAAATTATATTTATTTAATAAGTAATAAGTATAATTATTTAATAAGTATATTCAACACAAAGATATAAGAAAATCTACGTAAGTAAAAAAGTATTTTAAAAAATGTAACCTTAAAAAATATGAACTTTAATGAACAATATATTTTTCAAACATATATATATTCACTTGAAAAAATGGAATGATACATATATATGATACATGAATTAAAAGTTTACAAATTTTTAATTTTTCAAAGAATATAATATAAATATAAAATTTACCTGTTTTGACAGTAGAATCCGTGTTATAACTACAACAAATTTGTAGTACTTAGAAGATGCACTAGAAACTGCAGAAAAAATCTGTAGAACCGAAAATACAGCAGGCTCTGTATTCTGTGATTGCACTAAACTGAATGCTGGAACGCATCGACTGCGCCTACAATTTATACTGTCGAGTGGTGCTGTGCCGCCGTATTAGGGTAGGGAGAGATCTGTCCTGGCTCTCCAGGGTAGGGGTACGGATTTATCTGCCCTTAAGGGCGTCGAAAATAAGAATGGTAGAATTTGTTTATAATAATAATTAATTGGTAATTTTATATTTAATACACGGAGAGGAACGTTTTAAGAAAAATTACTATACTCGCCAGTAAATCGAGGACAGTCTTTCAATTAGGGTAAAACATACTTTATATTAATATTTGTTATATTTTTAGTAACTTTTATTAAAAGTTTATAAAAAATTACTAAGTATGTAGTAATTTTTATTAAAAATTTTAGTCATTTTTTTTTCCTTTAACGAGTTATTGCCGCGATGCGGCTATGTACTCTGAAACACTGTATAGTTGGTTAGCATTGATTTAAAATATAGTATAAAATTACAGAATAACAATTAAAAGTGGGTCGCGTCACCTTATAAAAATAGTAAAATCATTATTTATTCCAGCAATAATGAGATACGACAGAAGGTTATATAGGCTTGCAAATTAAATTTACTGAAAAAATAATAAAAATTTGTTAAAGAGAGACTTAAAACCTATAAGTTAATTATTTACTTTGAATTAATTTAAACAAAGTATAGTTTTTAAGTTTTGCTTTAACAAAAAAAAAAAAAAAAAAAAAATTTAAGCAAAAATGACGTTGTCGAAAGCAACATTATTTTGGTTTCCCACATTGGGTTCCGGTAAATACATATTTTGTACTTATCAATTCACTTATTC
>UCOL01005812.1:0-10782 GCA_900474335.1 Ormyrus nitidulus | reverse complement strand
TTACTAGACAGTATGGTAATTTTTACAAGATTATTTGTAATTTTTACTATATTTATTCTCTCAGTGTAGGGTGCAGTTTTTTACATTTAAAACACGGCAGCGAAAAAACAAACTTTATAATCCAAGAGCCGAAAGCTAAAACTGCTGCTCGCAGCACCAATTATACAAACCCGAAAACCAACATAAAACGAAACTACAACCGATTCTTACCAAAAACCAACCGCGACTATAGCGATCCGTGGAGAGTATTCGAGGCTTCGAGCGGAGATCGCGTCATCGCGACTCAGCACTCCGCGTCCGCAGCATCAGCAGTCCGCGAGCTCGCGATGGCGATCGCTCACTCTCCTTCATAGTTCAGACCGCGGAGCGCTGTTGGCTAAGGTGAGGCTAGGTAGCATAAAGTGCGCGGCGCCTTTGATGTTGCCAGCTAAGCCGTAAACTGCCGTTCATCTGTAGCTTGCTAGGTAAGTTTTTATAATCGTACCATTGTAACAATAATCTAGTTAATGAGAGCTCGTCTCTCTTCTTTTTCTCTGTGTTTCAGGTGTGTCAGCGGAGCAGCTGTATGCAGTACACGAGCTGCTGTAAGGTGCATTAGAAGTGCCACTATGCTGAGAGGACTGCTTTCAAGCTTCTCCAAGTTTTATAGCTTATCCAGGTAAGATTTTAGCTGTAAGGTCTCCTTGACTTGTGTTGTCCTTTAGTCTGTAGTAGTTATATAGTTAAGACGTCCCGGTAGTCGTTTGCTCCTTAGTCCGACCTAACCTCTTCCCAGTGTTTATCCTTTGTATTGAGAGGCACTTTCTTACTATGACAGAGCAGTGCACTCTCTTTTTTCCAAGTACAATGAAATATTAATTCTTTTCTGCTTCCAGATGATACAGTTGTCCAGCTGGAGCCCCTTCATCAGTTAGAAGTTCCAGAAGACTATTGCGTTGCAGCACTAGGAACTGCAACGAGGGCCACTTTTACCATACAACTATAGAGGTGAGTGAGGATCTGTAGGATCTGCGTCTTTTTTCTTTTTATATGCTAATATTCTGTAGTGTCCAAAGTATTAGTGAGAGTGGTGCTTTACAGCTTGATATGACAGTTGTACCACTCGCGGTTCCATGCAGCTCACTAATTTTCTTTGGTTTCGCAGGTACTCTCTACCACCAGCCAGTACCATCAGCGCGAGCAGCCTCTCCGGAGCCAAAAGGAAAACTGCAGACCCTCCCCCCTGCCTTTTTAGTATTTTGTAAGTATCAGATGGGTGTGGGTGCTTGGGGTGGGCATGACCTGGGTCCTGGCACAACTCTCCAGGATCCAGGATAGAGAACAGAGGGCAATAAGCATGACTTTTGCCCTAAGTGGCAGTCAGTTTGGCCCATACCAAATTGTACTGTAACAAATTTTTAATTTAAGTTTTTAAAAAAAATTTAATCTAATATGCTAATATGAGTTATGTATTTTAAGTAAAAATAATGAGCTTATATATATATTTCGGATATAATAAGCATAAATTTGAAATATTAATAAATAGATTTATATAAAATACTAAAATCAGCTACTTGATTATTCTTCTACAAAAAATTCCAGTGAAATATGAAAAGAACAAAGTCTGTAAAGGATATAAAATTTCATTAATCGTAAACCAACGGGTTCAAAGAAATAACATTACATCTGACGATTACATCGAGTACGTAATGCCACGAATAAAAAGAAGCAAAGGAGGGTTCAAGAATTTCGATACATTAATTATTGAAAGAATCATACTGATACATTATAAAATTCTGATATAGATGTACGTTTGGGAGTTAATTTATGATTAAACTATCTCCATCTGCAGAAAAAGTTTGAAATTCAGAAATCAGCATCTTCTTATACTTAGTTGTATGTTTGTTTAGGCGAGAAAAAATTATGTACAACAGCAGGCAGCAGGAAAAGGTCGGGCCGGAAAGTGGCGGCATCCCTTGAATACACAGAGTAAGTTAGTCTGGTGGCTAAACTCTCGTTACCCAGCAAGCTTGAAAATGAAATGCGATACTACCCGCGGCTTCCTTCCCTCGTGACGGGTAAGTGTAATGCATCGGTCGTGTCGGGCATACCAATTGCAAAGCCCGATTTCAATCGCCCTGCTATGTGGAAGGTCGAAGAAATCTTTTGTGAGCTTGAGATTTATTGTAAATTAGGTTCGATATTCCTGTAAATTTTTTTAAACGAGTAAAAGGCTGCGGAAAACGTTGTGAACCTAATTATTTATTCAACACTTTTCCTACTTGCAATTCTAAACAAATAGGCAATTTAATTTTCGGAAAATACTAAAACTCGAAGAAGGATCGTTTTAAAATTTCTTTTGATAAACGTGATATTCTTCGTGCAAGGTCTTGTTTTACTCTCAGGCACGAGTCTTTTTTAATCCATGAATAGATCCGTGGACTGGGTAGAAATTTTTCAACGATCCGCTTTTGTATTTACATGAAAAAAATGAAAAATGCGAGACCTCGACGAAAAACGCGTATTTTTCTCCTTTCATTCGGAAATATTTGAGAACCGTTCGAGCAAAAAATACGCATTTACATTTACGAGCGAACTATAGATTTTAAAATCCTCGAGTAGGATTCAAGAGTTATAAATCTTCAATTTCGGACTTATTCGTTTTATTAAAACTGGAAATTAAAACGTGAAGATCAGCCTGAGAGAAATATAAACCAACTACAATTAAAATTTCCCAATTATTAATGCCTCCCAGAGTTAAGTCAAAGTGATTAGGAAACAACCATCACACTTCGAGACTCTCAATCTTTATTAGCAATGGAGAATCCCGGCAAACAACCAAAAGCCGAGAGAATGAAAGAAGGAGGGGTGCATCATAAGCGGCGCTAAAAGCTCGCCATACATCGGAAGAATCTGTGTATGCGTTTTCAGGCTTTGTACGTACTTCGCGAGCGGTCGAAGCCCCGCCGGAGATTTCAGCCCTGATAATGAAGTGTATTTCGCGGTCGACGCTCGGCTTTTGCGGTCGAAGGCAGCTGGGGATGAGAGGAGGAACGAGGAATAGATGTGGAACACCGACAAGTGTTGCTTCATTGTTTCAACCCTTTGGTTGCGCTGGATAGGCACACCGCGACCGAAGGCACAATTATTTTATCGCTCTCTCCAGTCGACGACGTCCTTACTGTTGCGTATTTACTGCGCATTTTCTGGGAGTTTTTCCGGCTCTGCCTCTCGATTCGCATACGCTTAGCTGGCATTATCGAGTACTAAAAGTACGCTCGCTTGCAGAGTGTGTCGTTTTAACCGTGTATCGTTTCGATCGCTGGGCAAATATATAATAACGGCTTCCTTCCACCTTCCCAATAAACTGTTGATTCTTCTTAGCAGACATAATAATGTACAAGAAGAAAATAATTAATAATTTGCTAATACTTCGTTCTTTCTGCATTAGTTTTAGAAAAGAAATAATTCTTTTTTTATTACACAATAGAAGAGAAAATGCACATTTTCTGTTTGAATAAATAAGAAGATTTTAAAAGATATTTTTTTATACTTTTTTAAATTATATTATTCAAGTAAATTTTCCTATTTAATAAATGTACTTTCTATTTTATTGTTGGCGTCTTGTAATAGAAGTAATTTTACAAAGACTCAATGAAATTTTCGTTTTCAAAATTACATTTTAGTGTAGAATAATGTAAAAGTCAATTTTAAATAAATTATTTCTAAACATAAAAAATTATGTTTAAAAAAAAAAGACGAGAAACATTGATTTGCAGTGTTTCAGTGCTTTAATATTTCTCGCAACAAATTTTTTAAATCTAAATGCTTTTTTATTTTTAGAAATAATTTATTTAAAATTTACTTTTACAGTATTTTACACTAAAATATAAATGTTAGAAACGAAAATTTCATTCAATCTTTGTAAATTCGCTAAATTAATACTTTTATCAATTCCACGTGAAATAAAATAAATTGAAAGATAAATTGACACTTGTGAAAAACTATATTTTTGGAGAAATTGTGAGATAAAAAGTAATTGTTATTATTTTACTCTTCTTTTTGTTAAAGTTTAAAACTTTAACAAAAAGAAGAGTAAAAAATAGAAAATTTCAGAATAAAAAATAGAAAATTTTAATTGTTTAAATATTTTTTTTTAAATAAATAAATAGATAAATAACGTATAGGTATAGTGTATCTTGTAACTAATGTAAATTTATCATAAATTTTGTTATTAATTTGATTATCTACTTATCGGATAAAAGTCGCAAGACAGGCAAGTAACCGAATTTCTTTAAAGCTTGTTGCAGGCAATCGGCGTGGGACATTCACACTTGGTTAGCCAGAAGCTTTCAGCAAAGAAAGAAGATCGATATCACGAGAGCACTCGGCTGTCATACTCGCACACACGGATTTACCTCAAAGGATTCGTGGGGAGATCTGTTTGCTTACATCCCCTATAACGCGATTTCGTCGCGTCGGCCTCGTTTATCACCACTTGTGGATTCGGACCTGACCTGAACCACTGCTAACCTGACGTGACCGAAATTTCCGCCCCGAGCTTCATTCCTTCCTCGGAACTTTTAGCCGAGTTGCTATTTGGGCATTACTTATTCGCGAAAGCAATTCTTTTAAAGAGAAAAGCTCATTTCTCTTTTTCATAAACCAAACCAAAAAATAATTGATAATTTATTGATTTACATCTTTGAGCCCTGTAGTGTAGTTTCAAAAATTTATTATATTTTGATACTGTACATTTATACTGTAATTTCTTCATTTTTATGAAAATTTAAAGTAGTTTGGAGATTTTTAGTTGAATTATATTTCGAGTGTCTTCCTGCACGAATAGAATAGGTTCAAAGTTACAGTCAAGAAACAGAGAGAATGTTAACCCTTATATGCACAGCGGGATGTTTAACATCCCACCTAGATTATTTGATGATTTTGTTTGTAAATATATAATAATAACATGTTAGAGAATTGAAAATTACAAAAAAAGTAATGAAAATCGAGAAAGAACAACTTGAAATATTATAAAAATGATGATAATCTAGGTGGGATGTTAAAGATCCCGCTGTGCATGCAAGGATTAAGAAGAGAACGAGGGTCAAAAGATGTAAATCATAAATCTGCAAATAGTTCTGTCGCTTTTTATTTCTTTACATAATAAACTTTATCATTTTATACAGTAAATTTAAAAATGTCATGATAGAATTACAAAAGTCAATTTTATACAACGATGGATCTGTAAAAAGTACAAAAAACATTACAATAAATTTTTCTATAAATTTTTCTCAGTGTTCGCAAACTTTCAACGTACTATTAGAATATTGTATCACTAAAAGAATAAAATATTTAGAATTAATATTAAAAATGTTTACATATTTATTTTGATACATTTTCTAATTAAACTACAAAATGAATCGGAATCGTTTTAATAAGTTCCTTATAAAAAATCGATGCACGAAAATGCATTCTTGGCTTAACGATAAAAGTCGGGGATCTCCCTAATGGATTGCCGACCCGAAGCAGCAAAGACTGACAGAAAAGGAGAAAATGATGCACAAAAAAGTTTGATAAAATAAAAAACGTTACGCAAAATATAGTTTCCTACTCATTTTACACGATCTTTGACGCTTTTTAAAATTAGTTTTTTATTGCTTAAATGCAAACGATTAAACCTTGAATTTTTTTACAGAATATATTTTTTGAAACAGAACATTTTTAGACAGTTTTAGTATCCAGCTCTAAATAGAATTATAAAAAAAAAATTATTAAAATGACGTGTGCGTTAATCGAGCAGTAGAGGAAAATAGCGTTTATAAAATATTTCAATTCGGTCGGCGAAATACAATGAACTTTTCAATTGCAGCCGCCCAGTGGCAATATAGCATTTTTCACTGGCAGCAAGGTTTTATTTAAAGTATCATCGACGCGATTAAAAACGAACGTCGCCACTTTTCGCAAGGCTTCGTATCCCCAGGGCAAATCCGGCGCAGGGAAGCGGACGGGAAAATCGAATGCAAGCGCGACGCATTAAAAACTGTACGTCCGATTATTTAAATGCGCTTCCCTTCGGCGATTTTCTGAATTTCGAGCGTTACACCGTTCTCTCCCCTCGCGATCATTCAATATCGACTATTTAGCATAACGGAAGCTTCGATCTTTAATATCGCCCGCAGGAGTTTTCGCCGCAGCGGAACAATTTTGTTACATCCTACCTTTTCGACAACTACATTTTCCCGTAATTTCGGCAGCTTGAAATTTAGGAAAATCAATATTCTATCGAACGTATGCTTCCTATCAAGTGAAGCTTTGTAATAGTAAGAATTCAGGTTTTGCTAAAAACGTGCTAGAAATGATGTCCGAGGAATCAAAATCTGTTGTCTTTGAGAAATATGTATATTCTTTTTACAGAGAGAACTGCGAAAAATCTTAAATCAGCCCGCGCCGTCACCGAAGGATGGACAGTTCGAAGGCAAGCATCCGGGCGACCACCGATGAGATGGCGTCGGGCCAGCTAACGACTCCCGTCACCAGCAGACACCCGGAGGGGGTCGCACTTCCTGATGGTGTGGGATTCTTACCCACAAACCCTTTTCTACGTGGCTGAGCCTCCGTTAGGCGTTACTATGGGGTAGAACTGTTGTGTCGGCCCACCTGGGCACCCGCGTCCTTTACAGGCTCCAAGCCTTGTCCTCCCTACTCTGCGCGTTGATGCAGTGGCGTACTTTGGGTGCCCCCGTGCGCAGGCGTGTGCCTGGGTGTCCGTACATGCGTGTGTAGCAGTAGCTCTTCCTTCTCGTGAATGTCATCACTTCTGCCTATTATGCTACTTATTCTTTCTTGTTCCTCTTCTGTTCCGCAAGGCGTAGGTCTTTGAGAACTTTAAAAGATGAGATCGATGCATCCCACATCAACTGGCATCGACCTATGCTCATTCCTCCGCAATTCCGCTGTAGTCAGCTTAGTTGATCCTTTTTGCCTGTGTGGCGTTCTTCTCTCTTCAGCTAGTACTTCTATAGGTAGCATCTCTGCAATGACGCATGCAATATCCTGAGACACCGCGCGGCAAGCGCTGGCAACCCGTAGGCCGCTTAGACGGTAGACTTATTAGTGTCACAGCTCTTCCACCTAGATTCCTGTGTGTCTTGAGCGCATCAGCGCAGATAACTATTAAAGCGAGTTTAACGAGTAAAGCCTCTTTCTTTCTTTCTTAAAACGAGTCAAAAATCTGTTTTGTCGATTAACTCTTTTTTTATGTCCATTTTTGCCTTTTCATAAATTATTTTTTTTGCTTTTTTTATAACTTAAGATTTGGATTGGTTATCTTTGGTCTTGTTTACTTTGTATACGTAAACTTCGTTTTTTTAAAAAATTCTTATTTCTGTTATTTAACGTTAAAACTTTTAGAAAAAATAATAATGGCACGCTTAATATCTGATAATGTCAAATCTAAAACCTCAACATCAAATAGTATACTTGTAATTGTTTTTATTTACTTCTAATTAGGAGCCGCGCAAAATTTTCTCTTACTTGTGATAGTTTGTGTAGAATATGACCAGTCCCTTATTATTAACTTCAAATTACTGCTGTAATATTTAATGCCTTACTTATTTTGAATTTAGTTGAATTAATATTCAAAACGATATTTTTCGAATAAAAACGGTTTAACAATGTGCTCTTTCATTGTTATTACAAAATAGTTAAAGTTAACACCTTTTTCCAATACTTGGACAGTATATATTTGTAGCATATAGTCGACAAAAGTTCGATATTTTTTAAAATCGAATCTTTTGTTTCATAAAGCCAATCACATAAGCTCTGAACCACAAAATGTAACGCTTCAGCAACCAATCGCATATTTTCATTTAGCAGATTTAGCCAATCGCAAACGTTTTATTCTGCCTTCGATTTTCCTGTCAGCACTTTTTTGAGGGTATTTAGTTAAACTAGGTAAAACAGAACGTATACGTTTCTATATTATTATTAATACATAAATCTGAACATTGATTCCATAATAAAGCGCTAAAAATATTTCACTTTTACATATTTACCTCGATATTGACAGAGTTCTCTTTTTTTCTACATTTCAGACTGTATTGTACTTGTTCAATATAATTCACGATGCTATTTTCTTGGTAAACGCAAGGAATCGGTTGGAGTTTTAAAATGCTTCACATCCGAAGCCATCAGTTTTACAAGTGTTTACCTTATTTTTCTTCGACAGTGTCTATCAGCGACCATCTTAACATTCTATCGATCAATAAAGAGCGAGAAAATAAGGGAAAAACAAAAGCCAGAGAGCGAGAAAAAGAGAGAGCAAGAGGGAGAAAGAGCCGACCGACGTAAAGTTTATCGGAAAATGGGCAATTCCTCACGCTTCGCCGCGCAGTTACAGAATGCAAAAAGCTTCTTCAACATCCACGCATATTATACAGGAGTGATATACGTCTTTTTTCCTACTTGTATACATCTCCTTTTTTTCCGTCCATTTTATATTGGCGTCCTCGTCAAGCTCAAGCGATTTCCACGTATTTTCTTTTTTTCATATTGATGTTTTTCAGTTGAGCTCGCTAAGCGACGCCGCTGCAGAGGGACAGGCAGAGCCCGAGCGCGTTTCCGTCTATATTAAAGTTTCGCTTTACAGTACAGAGAACAGATTGATTTCTGCAAATGAGCGCAGAGTAAAGTGAGGCTCTGTCAAAGGGAGAATTTTTAATAAAGAATTGAATTTTCCGTTTTTGACTGTGAAAGAAGCTTCATATTGCAGTCGATATTTGAAGCGAAGAAAAGGATTTTTTTCCATTTAGACATAGTTTAAATCTTTTTTAGAATAAAGCTGAGTACTTTCGCGTAGTCGAGGGTAATTTTGAAAAAGGTAAAGAGCTCGGCGTGAAAAATCGATGATTCTCTTCAGAAAAAGTAGCAGATTAACCGAGCGAAGTCGGTAAATAAAAATGGGCTGAGCATCAAAGGGGGTTGGTTTAAACTGGCATTTACAGAAAAAAAAGGCACGCTCGAGAGCGTAAGATAAACAACCGGCACCCGGGGAAAAAATAAAGTTATCGCGAACGAAAATAAAAGTCCATAGTGCCGAGCGCGCGACTGTAAGGAGCAAAGAAAGTGTATAACCAAATAAAAACGAAAGCAAAGTAGGGACGCGGAAAGCAAAATAAAGAAAAGGGCCGCCGCGTGTTCGCGAGATAGAAAAAATCTTTCGAGTGGAAAACAAGCCGGGGAAAAGCTATAAAAGGAAGAAGGAAAAGTGACACTGGTGAAAGATGTTGAGGAACTAGAAATTGATGGATTACAAAGGAGGAAAGCTAAATTATATTTTCTTCAGGATATTGTGAAGAAAATTAGTTGAAGCTTTCTAAATATATCAGTGCAAAGAAACGAAGCTTCTTGTACAAGGAAGCGACTGTCAACTGATGGGTGAAATCCTTTCAATCCTGAGAAAATATTGTTATATAATTTAGTTGATGCAATATTTTGCATGACAATGCATAAATTATATGAAATTATGTTTTATTGAAATACTATAATAAAAAAATTAGGATAAAAATTTTAAGATCTATTCTTTTCGTCAACTATTTTATAACAACAAATTAATTACAAATTATTAATATTTTAAAAAGTTAAATAAATATTTTTATTTCAATTGTTCCTTTGCAATTCTCAACAAATTCGCGTAAAATTGTCACCGCAGCTGCCAAAGTTTTATTTTACGACCCGAATAAAAGAAGCCGAAAAACACGGGAAAGCTCTGCCGACTTTCTGAATCCTTCAAATAGTCCAAGAATATAAAAAAATATGTCAAAAAAGTCGTTAGAGTAGGAGCAATTTACTCGCAAAAATTTACCGTAAATTTAAAAATTCCGAAACTTGGAAAAATGAATTAAAAATTAATTAAGCTTGAATCAAAGTTTAGGCTAAACTCGAGAAAAGTTATAATTTCCATCAATAGTTATTAATTTATTTATTTTTTTTTTAATTTTAAATTAGTAAATCACAAAATTTAGTTATGCGAGTAGCATTAGGAAAATAAAAAACTATCAAATTGTTGAACCTAAAATCTTAAAATGATTATTTTTCTTCGTTGAAAGGACCAAAAGAATTAAATCTTAGCTCTTAGTGATTTTATTTTTTTTACAAATAATTTAAAGGGGAAAATTTTTTACTTTAATACTCCCTTAACTGTTTTATACGTTAGAATGTCGATTTTATCTCTAACGATTTAGTAGTCAACTCAAATTTAGTAGGCTTAAACATTATATTTTTTTTTATATTAAATACATTACAAGTTCTGGTAGAAATGAGAATATAAAAACTAGTCAACAAATTAAAATTTTGTTGAGGAGCACTAGTCGGCTACATCGCCAAAGTGAAAAGAAAAATGGATACACGGAGAGAATTTTCGCTTGAAAATTACCCAGTAAAATGGGCTAATCACAGGACAAAGCGATTTTCTGGATAATATTTAGACCCTTTTAGAATAATATTTACTCTAATTGAGGAAGTTTTACTCTAATTTCGAGTAAATTGTTTCTTGTTCAATATTTATACAGACATATGTGTCAATTTTAATCAAAATATTATTATATTGTAGCAGAAAACTATGTATATTTTACTCGAACTGTCTAAATTGTGCCCGCTTGGTAAAAACGGTTACGACGGAAAAATGTACGGTGGCGCTGCTGTGCGCTGAGTTCTTAACCAAACTCAGGCTCGAATTTATAGTCAATACTCAATACTCAAAACTTGGAATTTCAATATATATATTTCATAAAAATTCAATAT
>UCOL01005811.1:0-10783 GCA_900474335.1 Ormyrus nitidulus | reverse complement strand
TATCAGAAGTTACCTTTCTGGTTTAATATTTAACGTAGAATACAATAAAAAAAATTTTATTGAAAAATTTTTTATATTTTGGCTCGAGGTCCGCCATATCGGCGCTGCCATCTTGAATTTCAGAATTCAATCAATTTTGACTTCAGATTCATAATCAGCAACCCCGAACACGTAAGAATACCCTATTGAAATAAGCTTATATTAATATATTGAATCAAAATTTACAAAGCTAATTTAATGAGGATTTTTTTTAAAGTTTACCTTTATAATTTTGTTTGAAATGATTTTTCGTAAATATTTCGTACTAAGCACGTTATTTTGATTGGCTTAGATTACACAAGTGCACAAAACATAAAAAGTGGCAATTCCAGATTAAACTTTGTAGTCAAACGAAAACATTGAATTCTCTATGAACAAACATACTACCCCTTGTAACCATAAAAACTGATGATGAAGCACATAAACGTTTCACCGCATTACACACTTACTATATATGCATGTCGTAAGGCCTTTTGTTCATATGATCTGTTTCAGTAAAAAAAAAAAATTATTTCGATTATTTTACAGAAAAAGTACTTTACGCACATCTTTCTCTTCCTCTTAAGTGGAGATTATTAAAAAAGTTTATTTTTTCACTATTAAAGTTCAATATTTAAAGTAGATTGAAGAATATAAGATACTATAATGATGTCAAAAAATTGAATCTTTATGTGGGTGTGAACATTCGTATTTTTATAGCAAATCATATTCTAGTTTTCCACGAGCAAGTGAAAAAAAAAATAGAAAATTAGATTATTTGCTCTGCACAATGGGACTCGAAATTGAAAAAGTGGCTGACGTCTCAAAATTGTGTACTCATGATTTTCTCAATCGTCTTTCTTTCCTTCTTTCTTTCTAATAGTGAAAGTAGAAATTTTCAATCGCTCTATTAAAATAGATTACTTATAATTATTAGTGTAAACTGAGATAATGAAAATGAATTTTCTGGTTGAATAATTTTCTATCCAAGTTGATACGCTAATGCTAGAAGAAAAAATTATTGTAATATTTACTAGAAGAAAATATACATATATAATATAAGATATATAATATAAAGATAAGTATATTTTAAAAAAACGTTCTGTAGAATATGGAAAATTTTTTTCTGTTAAAAACAGTTATTAACATTATGCAAGTTACAATTAGCTTTTTTCTTTCTAAAATACAATGAATATCTTTAAGCCCAATGTAGTAAAGATGAAGTTTCTCTAATAATATAATTTGTAATTAATGATTAAGAACTACTTTATTACCTTCCACTTGATTCCTTCTTGGAGAAAATGAAATCAATTTAGCTGCAAGATAATTAGAAAATTCTTTCCCTCCAAAATTAAATTTCCCTTAAATTATATTTGCACGATCTATGTATTCATCGGCAGATATTTAGAAAACTTTCCCTTAAGTATTTAAGATTTTACATCTCTACCGTGAAGGTCGATCTGCACCTACTGTGCAGAAGAGCGTGAGTAATAAGTGAAAAATTTAGGGCAGTGACATAGTCGAAATCCAGCATCCTTCATCAAGATAAAGAAAGAGAGAGAGGCAGAGAGAACTTTCTCTTTTGATGTAGGTAAAAAAGTAGTGTAGAAGCGTTGGCGCGGTCGATCGGCAAAACGGCCCGCAATCCCAATTTCTGAGGTTAATGCGCGTACGAGTAATTATATTGATTGTGCGCCGAGGAAGGAAGGCAACCCACAAAATGTGAGAAGGAGCTGCCGAAAGCGGGTCAGCACACCTTTCTCCGAGCCAACGTCTCTCTTTCTCTCTCTACAGGGTATCATGAGGTGCGGCCAGGAGTAGAGAGCAAACAAGATTGTGTTTACAATGGCGGTGCCCATCGGGAAAAGGAAAATTTTAATTGTATGTGTGAGTTGCACAGATGATTTACGTGACCGCTGCAGGAGCGCTATTTTCAAAAGAGACCCAGCGAAGTTTATCGTGGTCCACATGAAAATTATTAAGTGGAAAGTGAAACGGAAAAATATGCTCGTGACCTACTGAATTTGAACTGGCTAAACGAACAGAACTGTCTCATTTGTTTTATTCAAATTTGCCGAAATCACTTATATTTTTACAAAGATTATGTAATTGAATATTTTTTATTCATACAAATGAATTTCAATACTAATATAATGATGAGATTTATTTTCATATTTTATCTATTTTTTACTTTATCTGGAGTTGAAAATGAAAAATTATTGAAAAACTATGTAAAACTATTTTTAGTGATCAAAATTTTGAATGTTGCTAATTTTAATAGTTGCAGAAAATGGGCAATACTTCAGCTTTATAAATGAAGTTCAATTAGAATCCTGTTATGCTCTTATGTTAGTGCTTGCAATTTCACGTTCTTAACGCTCTGGTTAATAAGTACGTGCCTATTTGTGCCCAATAACTGTGAACAGTCGACACTATTTTAACTTACAGACAAAGATATTGTTAATACTATTTGTTACTGAAAATTGAGTTAATTATTACTATTAATTTAGGTCCAAAAATGAAACAAAAACGGCGAAGTGTAAAAATAAAGAACAAATTTTTTTGATTTTATTAAACTGTATAACCGATCTCGAAGTTTTTCATGCTCCACTTGTGGACTTTGCATGACTCGTCATATTTTCGTGCTGATATATTCACATTCATGTACGATGCACTCGGCGGAGTTTCAATCATTTCTCCAACGATTTGGGCAATGAACACGATTTCTTTTTTACTCCAACAAATTGATAATGTTTTATATTTTTAGAATTGATTTGCTTGAGATTTACATTTAAATTTGAATTGCAAATAAGGATGGTAAATAATCGTTCGACAGTACTTATCAGGAGAGTGTCCTCTCACTGAATCACGGATCTTGGTGAAATGAAATTGCAGGAAGTCATTCCTTATGCAAAAAATAAGGGATGTATCTCAGTGTTTTTTCCAATGAAATCTAGTATCAGAGTTATGAGCTTTTTTCGAAAAATCAAAGGGAAAATTATCTTTACGAAAACTTAAATATATCTCTAATGATAAAACTTTTAGCGTATTAAGCAACAAATCAAAAACCGCTGCCAATTCATTGGTCGATACTTTTTAATTTTAAAAATTTAGTAAAAGAGGAAAAAAAATAAGTGGTCGATCGTTGAAAAAGACCGATTTTTCACTAAAATATAGCTACTCAAAAAGTTAAAAAAAAAATAAAACCTTAATATTTTTAAGTTTCACAAGCTGTCTCATGAAACTTCTCGTGGATCTCGAAATATTGCGCATATTTTCGTACATGCAATTAGCAAATATTCAGGGAACACGCTGAAATGCAAGTATCGCAAGAAAGAGATACGTTCTATACTTCAAAACTGTAAATTGCACTTTCTTCGCTCGTTACCTTCGCTTTCGCTCAGTTATTTTTTTCCATTTTATCGCGTCATTTGTTTCTTTTAAACGGTACGCTTTTCGAGGCTCCTAAAAAGTTAGTACGTTAGCAGCGACTTTCGGTAGCCAAAATGCAAAAAGAGTCTTGGCAGCAATGGTCGATTAACTTGATTTTAATTCCTTAAAGATGTTTAGAAGTACTAAGAATTTAATATAAGGTAACATGAGGTTAAAATTTTCTCGCTCGCGTATCGAACAGTATTTTTGGATACGACGTGTACAAAGCTTGCATTTTTATTCCAGCGTCCGTGAAAACGAGTTTATCGCACAGAGTGTCCAAAAAATAATTTACCACTGTAAGAGGAAGGAAAGTTGAGAAAACGTGGCCAAAGTTCACACTATGTTATGGTCTGGCTGACCATACTCGGCTTGTTTCTACTTACATGAATATCAATCTAAATTTTTATTAGAAAACTTTATTCTTAAATTCCCATTTTCCATGCAGTAATCAAATTTTTGTTTAAAATTCATTATTTTTTGGAGTCTTTAAAATGGAAAAGGTTTTATTCCTGTAGACATCCTTTTTTAAATTATACCAAAGTTTTTAATCTATACAAATTATTTTATACATTTTATAAATTTTAATTGCAAAAAGTCAATCTATTTCAAATTTTAATGGTTTATAATAATTTAATTGTAAAATAAGTTCGAAAGATAACTGGACAGTTGAAAGTAACAAACGTATGAGTTATTACGGTGCTGAGACATTATTATAAAAGCAAACAAGGCAGAAATAAAAACGGAAAGACATTTATAAAAGTACTATTCTTGGCAGGTTGCTGACTGTTGAAACTTAGCGTTAGGAAAGGAGCCATACAGAAGCAGGAACGGAAAGTCGCGGCATACCTAAAGAAAACCAACATCATTTTATCCTGATTGGCAAGCAATCACTTTTTCGTTACAGGTCATGCTGTAGATGAGGTTTTCGATAAGAAAACAGAAAACTATATACAATCTCTGCACAATAAATACGTAAAGCTAATAAGTCAACGCTAACTGCTAACAAATGAGAGACAGTCATTAAGTTTAAAACTGTTCGTATATAATTAGAGTTAGCAAGTATAAAAATGGAAGAGGAGTAAAAAGCTCTGAAGTAGAGCTAATTAAAAAGCATCTACCGCCGTGATTGGGTCGCGTGACATCTCTTCCTCGTGCAATTACGTACCGTAAGTGCGTACATACGTCGTGCAACGCTAGAACATAAGAAGTGAACAAGGACAGGAAGCATTTTAGTCTTGCATAAGCATGACTCGAGTACTCCTTTCGCCTTAAATAGTGCAGAATGCGCTTCCGATCTTACAGGTAGTAATAATTTTTCAGGTATACGTGAAGGAAGTGTAAACAGATCTTAATGCAACGGCGTAACGCGTAATTAAATTTTTTAAAATTAATTTTTTTTTTATTCGTTTTAAATAATTTTTTAAGAATGAAAGCTTAATCAATGCATGAATTGCAAAGGATACGACAATGCATGTATCATGAAAAATTATTTAATACAGAAATTAAAAGTATATCTTAAAACAGGAAGTATAAATGAACAAACCTTAGAAATTTCAGAAAAGTTAAATATTAGTAAGTTAAAAAATTTCAAATTATAAAATAATAGTTAGAAATTATATTTTCACCATAAATAAGTTTTATCTAATAAATAAAAACAGTAAAATTATAGCATTAAATATTACCAGTACTGCAAAATTGATAATCCAAACAAATAGTTATTAAAAAAAAAATGTTAGCATTTAGTTAATGAAAATTAAGTCAATATTTCTTCAGATATATTTTCCTTGTGCGGCTAAGAAAATTTTTCTGTTTAATGTGAAAAGAACCTTTTAAATTTCTGATGAGTTAACGAATCCATTATGAGTTATAGATATTAAAATTTTCACTTGCAATATAAAAGACAAGAATGTTAATGTATGACAATTTTATGTGACTCGAAGCTATAAAAACTTCTACATTAACGAAGAGAAAGTGAAAACTTAAGCACTTTCGTTAGTTTGTTTCAATCTGATTTTTCATTTGCTTTACAATTGCAATAAATTTATACAATGACAGTTGAACAATTAATGCTGAATAAGGAAGGAAAGAAGATTAACATATATATCGTACTTATTAATCACAAGGGTATTTGGATTTTGCATCAGATAAATCAATCCCTCGCAAAACAGTTAAATTTTATACTTGAAGAAAATCATTAAGTTGGATTTTTAAAAAAATGTATCCACCGTTATTTAATCTCTTCGAATTTTGTTACTATACTTCCTAAACTATATGCTTACTGACTTTATGTGCTATTGTTTCTATGTGCATACAATTTCCTTCTGTCATATATTTACAGATATATTTCAAAGTTAACACTGCTATAGGAAAATTGAAATATAACAATTTACCAAAACTAGACTTCGTATAAGCCACGCCTGTAATGGCACGTTTGCTGCTTAAATAAATGCAAACGAGGTTTAATCAATTTGTTTATTTTTCCTTTATTTATTTATTGAACCAGCATAAAATTACATATACGTGAAAACCTATATTGCTATAGATCACAAATTAATTCCTAAAGAAGTAAAATGTAGTTTCATTTGTTTTCAAAGGACTGGCATACTAACTTATAACTGTTTTTATTCCTTAATATTTTTATCTAAGATTTGATTTTTTA
Source organism: Ormyrus nitidulus (assembly GCA_900474335.1). Classification (NCBI taxonomy): domain Eukaryota; kingdom Metazoa; phylum Arthropoda; class Insecta; order Hymenoptera; family Ormyridae; genus Ormyrus; species Ormyrus nitidulus. Next base: position 4,671 of record UCOL01005811.1, on the reverse strand, counting down.
AGAAAGAAAGTAAAGTGACTGTACACTAAATATTACTCCACTTTGATTACACGTAAATTTTTTCATAACAGATCCAATGCTTTTAATCATTTTAATTATTAAGAATTTTCTAGTTTCATTTTTTTTTTTTTTTTTTTTTTGAAAGCGTAAAATCAGCATAACAGACTGGAAGTGAATCAAGAATTAAGAAAATTACATTGAAACATGTACATGAAAGTAATGTTCCTAGTTTCGTAATAATGAGAAATTGCTATACTAGTAGAAAATTAACCAGTTTTGCTGATTAACATGTGATTTGAAAGGGGCATTTTTATCTATATTAATATCTGTTACTCTTATTTAAAGTTAAAATATCATTTTCAAATATGTAAGTGTAAATGTATTAACATTTTTGTTGATTATATTAAATGTTAATGAAATAATAACGATGTGTCACCTTAATCTCAAATGGCTAAGAACTAATATTTTTTATTTAGGTTTATTTTATTCTCACTTAAAAAAAGACATCAACTCCATAGCAATAATTATCACAACAATATTGCTATGTTATAGGTGAAAGAGAAAATAGGATTATAAACAATTGAAATTTAGATACGAATGAAATTTCTAATCGAGTTCTAATTGTCTTCTATAATAACGTGATAGTAACTATTAACAAAGAATAATAATAATAATAATAATAATAATAATAATATAAATTTTTAAATATAATGTATTTAAAAAATATATTTTTCTTGACTGTCTTAAATGGAATACAAATAGCAGTAAATATACTTAAAGCAAGTATTTCTAAAGGAAGATTGTGGGACTAAAGTTTGAAGATATATTTTATTGCATGAAATAAAATGTATTCTATGTTACGTTTTTATCTAAACCTAATATATAAAATCTTATAAAAGTAATAGAAAAGTAATAGCATTTGATAAAAATCATTTAAATCAGTGACGGGCAAGAAGGAGGTAGTAAAAATATTTAACGGTAATAGCGTAGCCAAAAAAGTTCGTTGCGGTAGACTCTTAGCAACAATTGAAAATCCATGATTGGAGCAACTGCTTCTACATCCGCATTTTCTCCATTTCTTAGAAGAAAAACCTCCTGACAATATCATTGAAGATCGCATGACTTCTAAATACTGTAACAAAGCGAAAGTATACACAAAGAAAGTCCGTACAAGAAAATTACCATTGCTGGTATCAAAATAACAAGAAATAAAAAGGCTAAAGAAAGCAAAAAAAAAAAAAAAGCGCGCGCTTCGTACAAAATAAAGCAGGAGGAGATGCAGAAGGAAATCTGCTTCTAGAGAGTCATAGACCGAAAGACGAGTCAGCCTTGAGAGTAGTCTTCGTCGTCGCCGCCCGCAGACGAGCAAAAAAGAAGAAAGCTTCGAAGACGAAGAGTATCTTCGTGAGTCAGTGAACTCCCATCTCTCTCTCTCTCTCTCTCTCTCTCTCTCTCTCTCTCTTGTACTTTCGAGATGCAAAGCTGCTCACACACTGACCCCTATTTTGCTAGAAAGGAAGATCCACCGACGCGGTACATGCGACTTTTCGCATTTTGCGAATTTTCTCCACCCAGAAATGCATACCATAAAAATATATACCTCGTCTAAAAAAGAAGCGTTGTTATTGAAAAAATTTATTAAAAGCCATATTAAAAAATTATTTTGAACAAAACATTTTTGTGTAGTTCTAAATTATTTACACTTGTATTCTATAAAAATTTGATTGTTTTAAATTACTAAACACAGTTAAAACAAATTTTTAGATGTGTATTATATATATATTTTAAAACTGTAAAATAATTATTCTTAGAGTATAAAAATACGCTTGCTTAATTAATAAAATATCTATGTAAAAATTGTAGCAGATATATCAAGTTAGTAATTTCTTATCAATATTTAAACAGTGTAATCTCAATTTAATAAATAAATGTTGAAAAACTTGTGAAGCTTTAATTTTTCTATCAATTTGTGCGACTGGATAGCTTACACAATGAGAAAAAGTTAGTTAAGATGCTGATATTAATTGAATGTTACGTAAATTTCTACACGAAAATCTCTCTAATTGTTCTTTTAGTTAGTTTCTGATTTTAATCTAACTATGTTCTTGTTGTTGAAAATTGTGAAAATTGCTGAGAAAATCTTAAAAGTGTTTAGTAATCATTAATGAAGTGGGCCGTAATTAGAAGCGTTGCAAATAGTTTTTCTCTGCCGCGTTAATTTCGTGTTTTCACGTTTTTCTGGAAACTGCATTATACTGATGCGTAATTAAATTGTGAAATCTCTAATGTCTGAACGTGAAGATTCGAAAAAAAAATAATAATTTTTGTATTTTATTTTAGAACAAATTTACGAAAGATAAATAAAATATTTGTAGCATTTTTCTATTTTTAAGCAATATATTAATTAAAAGAAATCTCTATTTCTTTGTAAAATGTTTTATTTTTATGTATGTCACCTATTATAATTCGTAAAGAATGCAAAAATGTATAAAATTTATATAAATGGTTTTATAAATGCAGGAAATTGATAAGTATAGCTTTTTATAAAGTAAATCACATAAACGAGAAAGTGCTCTGATTACTGAGATGTTTATGTAAAAGTTCCGTAGTAAAATAAGTATGAGATTCTGTGACTTCGCGAACATTTATATAATTTTAGAAACTTTAACATTAACAAAAAAAAATATTATTTAAAACAATATTTAATTTTTCTGCATTTATAAAAGTATATATACATTTATTAGGGTTTAAATTTAATTATTACAGTGTACTAATTCCCGGTTTTGAGGAATAATATTTTTTGTTAATATAATTATCTTTGAATATTCAAAGATAGTGTTTTTTTCTGAAGGCAATAAAACAATAAATATTTTTTAATTGTTGATTCTTGTTGTTAAAAACATGACAGTTTCAAAGATTGCTATTGTGCATCAGTATGCATAGTAGTTTACCCAATTTATATTAATATAGTAGTATCACCGGAGAAGACACCCGATTTCGTAGAATCAAAAAATTCGCAGAATCAAAAGGAAAGAAAGGACTGTTAAATCCTATAAGATAAAAAGTACGTAAAAAAGTTCGCTTAGGAACAGAAAAGCACTATGAATTTAGGAAGAACTCACCATGATGAATAAAGAGGAAAATCTTGTCAATCGTCGGGGGCGAATTTGAATGATTATTCTATTTCCGTGAAGCACCCCACCTCTTGTTCCGTTGGTCTGAATGTATCTGGCCGAAGCTTCTCTCTGCCTTTTTCACTGTAGCACTTTGCACCACCAATCCATCTCCTCCGCAATACCCTTAACACTCTTTTCAGTTCTAAACTCGCGTAATCGAACAAATTACAAATAAATAATTTAAATAACTGCTTGAGAATAAATAAAAAATTGTCACTTGGCGTTTTCAATCGTGAGGTCTTTCTTTCCTTTGGTTATATGCGGTACTCTTTGCGAGTCTTAAGATGCAGCGTTTGACTGTTTCAGTCGGCTCTAGAGCCGGCGGAGCCTCTATATAGGGCCCCCCTCCAGGACCCTTTCTCTCTCTCTCTTCCTTTCTCTCTTTCTCTCTCTTTCCCTCTCTCCCTCTCTCTCTCTCTCTCTCTCTCTCTCTCTCTCTCGTCGCTACCATAGCTGGTAAGGACGTTCTTCGCTGAAGCGTGTACCAAGAGAAAGCCTCTCCTTCTGGTTCGACTTTTCTCCTTCTTTCTTCTCTCAGACATTGATATCGCGTTTGCTTCACTATGTGCTCTGGCCACCTCTCTTTATGTCTCTATATGTCTCTAGGCAGTTGCATTACAGTGAGTAATTTCTTGTAAAGACTGATCAATGTCTCTCTTCCTTTGTTAATTATGCCGTCAACTTTTTCCTGAATTTTCGCTTGAAATAAATTGTATTTAAATTTGAAATTTCGTTTTTCACAGATACTTCTTTCAGTGATTATTTTCTCATTTTTGTACTATAATATATTATTGATATGTAATTTGTCAGCATTATTAATTATAGTATTAAATATAAATATATTCTATCCTCGACTTATTTTAAATTTAAAAATATTATAAGCTATACAATACTTTTTTATAAAACCTTACAATTTGGTAGCATTTTTTTTTTTTTTGTTTTTTAAATAATAATTCTTTAACTTATTTGAATTCGAATGACAACATTCTGAGTTAAAAAAACTAAGCTAAATTAAAATAAAATGAATAAATTATTGAATTTTATTATTTTGAAAGAATCCCTATCAAAAATCCCTATAAAGAATTATAAAATAAACTGTCTTACTTATTAAAAAGCGATGGAGTACTTTGAAACACACGTCACAGCAGAGATGAGCACGGACGGACTGTGTTATACCTTTAATTATTATACATTCAACTTGCAAAACTGAAATATTTAAATTTAACTGAATAAATTTAAATAAGCAGAGATACTTTTTGGCATTTCACTTACCTTATGCCTTCCGATGGGTCGATGAGGACATGTACCATTGTAATATTTGATACAAAATTTGTTGCTTAACTCTTTAACGCCCAAAACGGAAAAAATCGGAGGTTTACTTGGCGATCACATTTCAAGAGGTAAAACGTTATGTACATATCTCAAAATGACTTTTTTTATACTTTGGGATCGCTCTACAAGATGAAGTTAAAATTATGATTGGATTTGAAGAAAA
>UCOL01005810.1:0-10793 GCA_900474335.1 Ormyrus nitidulus | reverse complement strand
GCTCCAGCAAACGTCTTAATTATTAGTGGTTTCAAACAGAATCAAAAAGTGAAAAATTGGACATAACACTAACCAACCTTGTGCGAGCTTTTTATGTAACAAAAACAACCCGGACCCCTGCAGGCTCGACGCAACAAGGAGCAAACTGCAAAGGCCCGTTATAAACAAGTCAGGGAGTCCGCAAGCAAAATTTAAATTTGTCAACAAATACATAAATAAGCAACACAAGGAGAGACAGACACACACGTACACACATTAAACACTAAACAAAGCAATGGCCGGAACCCTAGACAGCTGCGGGAAGTGCTTCAAACTTCCAGGCATGCGGGCACCGCTTATCCAATGTGGGACCTACAAGAAGCACTTTCGCAAAAAGTGCATTGGTGCAACCACGGCCAGCAGCATAGGGGGCCCGGCTCATATTGTGGATTGCCAGGCGTGTAGAACAGCGCGCAGGCGTGTAGAACAGGTGGCCAGGCAGCGCAAGCTCCAGCTTGGCGCTTCGACACCGACAAAGCGGCCCGCCCATCACCACGCCCCACCCCGGTTACTAGTCGTCCCAGGTATCTCAACTCGGTATAAGCGGCGGGCCACATCAGGTCGGTCGGATCTGGTGGAGATTGCGAGAAAATTGTGCCTCCAGTACTTTCACAGTCGTCATCTGTTCGGATGCACAATTCGGTGGGGCCGACAGATGACCTTCCGCTCTGGCTTCTTTGATGTGGAGACCCGAATTATTTCGATTAGTTGGGTTATTTTCCACGGATCGAGCTGGAGAAGGTGCTGCTTCATGAACTCATTCATGCATATCTCTACTTTAACGGTTGTTCGCACGCTTTGAACACTGTACACGCCCGGCCTTTCCTCCAGGTTGTTAAGAGAGTCATAGTTAGGAGTCGTAGGGCGTGCTCTAATCAACCTAATACTACACCCGGGCCGCTTGGGAAGCGAAGGAACCTGGACTGCTTGACCGCCTCGCGTATATACTTCCTACGCGCTAGTTCTCTCGTGGGTTGGCCGAGGCCACCTAGCGGGCGCGCCGATACTACCCTTGCTGCGTGTTCGCTTCGGGTGGCGAGAAATTCAAATCGTTAAAAGTTCGCTTTTTACATTTGAATGCTTAAAACTAGACGTAGAGGTTTATAATTAATTAAATAATAATAATTATTTAATATTAACTTATACACAGGTATCAGCGTGAATGAATCAAGTCAAGGTTTTTGTAACATAAAATAATTGGATTAAGTCGTCAGCTGATCATTATTTCATCATAAGTTTCTTAATATAATAGAAGATATATAGGAGAAATAAATTATAGACAATACAGTTTTAGAAAAAGTCATTTATAGATTTGCGACCGGAGATCGGAGACGGCCGGCCATTAGCTTCTTAATATAATAGGAGATTTTACAGGTATGAATCAATTAATCCAAAACTATGATTATATTTATAATAAAATTAAAGTGTTTCTTATTTTTAATTAAATTAAATATTCATTTATTAAGTACTTTTTCCAAAGAGGTTTTACTACTAAAAATTGAAAAGTCTACTAGTACTAAAGAAAGTCTACCAATAAAAATTAATATTTGATCTCAATTCTATACGCCAAGTTAATTAATTTAATTATAATTGATAATTCGCGAGGAAAATCTCGATTTAAAAAGCTAGATCAAGTCCGTAATAAACGTAGATTTAGATATGAATTCGCTAGGCGTATTTGAAGTCTCGTAAATCCGCGCGAACTCGTGTGCGTTTCGAAGCCTCACTCTCCCGTTCCTTCGGCTTGTGCTCATCGCTTAAACATCGATCGGGTTCGACGGCTCGCGAAAGGGCGAAAGAGAGAGAGAGAGAGAGAGAGAGAGAGAGAGAGAGAGAGAGAGAGAGAGAGAGAGAGAGAAGGGGGATGGGGGAGGCAGAGAGGGCAGAGAGGAAAGAAGAGAGGGAGAAGCACCGCAGAGGCACCGACAGGCACATGGAGGTCAACCGAGACGGGCGATGGATTATTTTCCAAGTTCGCGGCAACTCTCGCCGTCGCGAAATTTTTCCTCCTCCACACTTGTTCCTTTTTCCTTTTCTTTCCACTGCCGCTTTCTATATATGCGCTCTCTGGCTGTCTTTCTTTACTTCTTTCTTCGGGCTCTCCGTTCGTCTTTTTCTGTTCCCTTGGCTTTTTAAAAATAGAGGATGCTCGATAAAAAGACTGCTGCGTTGGCGTTCCGAATCTTCTTTGCTTCTGGCGAATTTTCCAAAAAGATTTAATTAGAACTGCCTATAATCGAGATGTTCGCCGATTGTTAAACTATTGATTTGATTACGCCAATTCAAATTTTTTTTTAGATATTTCACAGTTTATTTATGTTTCAACAAAGGGTACTTTTGTTTCTTTAGAGCATTATAAAGAAAGCCAAATTCTTTTAGCTAAACAGTTTTCGTTGTTTTAAGTATTATTTCAAAAAATTGTGATATTGTCAAAATTTTATAATAAAAAATCTTATAATTAGTTAAAACATTTAGCCATCTAAAAATTCTGCTGAAAAAATGCACTTGCGTTTCTATTTATTCTGAATTCCATTATAAGTTTAAGAGATGTACGTGATTTTAATTGTTAATTTGTTTTTTAGATCGTTAAATTCAATTCGAATGAAATTTAAGCTAAATTCTTCGTATAAAGATAAAGTACATCTTTTTTGCTTAATATAGCATTAATAAATTTCTAGGAGTTTAATGAAATGATTGCAATTCTCTTTTAGACTCCAACTGCGTCACAACACGCGACAAACACCTTGAAATTAGCGGTTTCTTTACAATGTAAAATTGATTAGGCTTTAGTGGTGAGAAGAAAAGGAGAGGCTCAGTTAAACAGCTCTTCGTAAGTGGATGAGGGATCTAAAGCGATGCCCCGTCAAAAGTGCTTCTTTAACCGTAGAAAATAGGCTATGCTAAAAGACTGTCTTTTGAGAGAAAGCCATCTCACTTGGCGTTTTATTTCATTAATTTCCAAGTTTTTTTGTATTAAATTTTAAAATTATTAGCCAAGTATTCAAGTTTTTATAATAAAAACAATTTTATTAATTATTCTAAAAGTCATATAAGTATATTATTCATGGTGTAATCTATTTTGAAAGTAAATTAATGGCTAATGCTTAAAAAATAAATAAATAATAGTAATCTTTTCAGTTTAATTACAAAAGCTAGTTTGAAAATTTTATAACGAATTTCAGCTTCATATTAATGTTTGCATTGGTATCCGGAGTGCTTGCATAAAGCCTGAGGCGGAATATTAATTGACAGCAATTTCGAGCCCAAACAATAAACTATTAAGTTACCGAGCAATTTATTCAAGTTATTGCAGTTCAATACCTCCAATGAATTGATTCTTTATTTATGCCATTAATTCATTACAATATTTATAAATTTGTAATCCGTTAATTTTACTCTATAACTGCATCATATTGAAATTGGATAACATAATATTTTCAATAACACAATTGATTAAATAAAACAGTTAACGTATATACATTAAAACCTTGAATTTTTATTGTGCGGTTTTTTAGTTACATTTAACCGAAAAGCTAGTGTCAAATAGTAACAATATAAAAAATTTATGAGGAATGAAAAATCTGATGACACGATAAAAGCTTAAATTTTTTAATAGCTTTAACTTCTTGTAAAAACCTAACGGTATTTCACATATTTTTACCCTTTGGCTGGCCTTGCAATTACAAATGCAATTTGTGAGGGGCATCGAATCCACTATCGCAACGTCTCTTGCGAAGAAGAAAAAGCCATTCTATCCAAGTAGTGCGCGGGAGTATCGAAATGTGTAACCGAGTTTCTCCCGCGAAACTTTCGCGACCGCTTTCTACATATTCGCAGCGCTTCGGCAAAGAATTTTCTTCGCAAATGTTGGCCTCTTTCCCTTTTTTACCCTTTTTTCTTTACGGTGTCACTTTTTCGTATATACCAAGAAATTTAATCAATAATAAGCTTGTGAGTTTCTCGAGTATGCATCTCTTTGGATGCAGTTCGAAAACAGAGTTTTACAATGTTTATCTTCATTTCGTAAAATAATGTTGGTGAAAAGTGAAAGTAAGGTATAGGTTTAACCCATTTTCTTGGCTACACTTTGCGGAAAAAGGAGTAAAGAGGGTTACTAAATTAATTTACTAAAAAAGGTTTTTTTCTTGCTTTTTCTATTTCCGAAATTAATTTTAACGTCCAAACCCTAAAGGAAACAATATGGGACTCCGATAGAGGTAAAAATTAATCGACTGTAAGATACGCAAGAGTCCAACGATGAAAGATACGGCGTAAATGGGTTAAAGGTATTACCATGGATTTTAATAGTGAATCGAAAGCTAATATTTAGTTTAGTAACTTTGAACGCTTAATAGTTTTCATCTTTAAAAAAAGTGATGGCGGAAAGATTATGTATATAGTATTTCATAAATCTTGCTTTTTCGATATATACAAATGACGATGAAGATTGGTTTGAAGACATTCATTTTTTTTTACAAAAAAAGAAAAACTAAAAAAAAATAAATATTGTTAAAATATTGTAATATTAAAAAATAAATAAATAAATAAATAAAAAGGAAATAGTTTGTACTTTAACTTGTAAAAGAATTCTGATTTTTTATTTAGCAAGCAACGCTACAAGAAAGTTGAACGCGCGCAAATTATAATTCATTTTAATTAAGAATCTTATTAAAAAATAATTTCACACGCGGCGGTTTGCGAGCGAGAATTAATCTTTCTGAAAGCAAATCCATCATTGGGATAAAAATATATATAAATAAATAAAACCTTTCCTCCCGAATCGTTATATTCTTTAAAAAAAAAATTGAACTGCAATAATAGAACGTCCGAGTCCCTCGAACGGACTCCCTGAAAATAATCCCGCAGAAAATAAAATCCCAAACAGTCGGTTATCGTCGCCGCTATAACAAAGGCAGGCGGCGAGGCACCTGGATGCGCGAATGATTAATTCGCGGCGGGCGGAAAACTTTTCCCCAGATGACCTCTACTGCACGCCGCTCTCTTCTATATCCATCGTCGTTTTCTTTTCTCTCCTCTCTCGCGTGAAAGGCTCCCCACGGTTCAATTTCGCTCTCTCTCTCTCTCTCTCTCTCTCTTACTATCTCCGTCGCTGTACAAGTGCGTCCGTGTGAATGCCGGCGAAAGATACTCGGATATTTTAGTCCCGGACGACGTGTGCGCAGGGAGGACAAATCATGCGTGCCCCGGCGCGTGAAATTGAATTTTACTGCCGCCTCTTCTTTTTTTTCTTTTTTTTTTAACTGGCGCTCCGCCGCGCTCCTTCGCCCTTTTGTTTCGAGTGTCTCTTTCGACATTATTTTCAGGGTATTAAAATTTCTGCTTTTCATTCGAATTGAAAAGAGAGAGAACGGAGGTAGGAAGCTGCGTAATAAAACAAGATGTGAACTGTTATTGAGCGAAGAGGTAAAAACTATCTTTTTCGCGGCTGCGTACTTTGACCTACAAACCTTAATTAAATTCAACGAAAATATGCTTTCGGGAACGGTTAAAATATTGGCTTGATAAATATTTCAATTCTCCTTTTTGCTTTCGTGTGAATATCATGAGATGTTGTTAGCTACCCAATACAGTTCCTAATATAGAAACTTGAAAAAATTTAATTTTAACCTTTTGAAATCCGAAGTGCTTAATACGGGTTTTTATTTCATTGTTCACAGCATAATTTAATAAAAGAAGTAACCTAAACTAATTACATAGTTTGCTTTGTATTCGTACTCCTACATATTCGTGTAAATAATAGAGAAAATTATTGTCGCGTATTTTATTTTTATCTTATCAGCAGTTCGTCCACTTATTTTTATATATTTTTATCACAAGCAGAAAAAAAATGTCTCCTTTATTAACTTCTTTTCCTCTTCATTTCTCTTTGTCCCCGCGACCTCCTCCGCCTCCCTCGGTGACCACATAAAGACACGCGTTCTATTCTACTTTGTAACAGGTACAAGAAGAATCAGCAGGTTTTGCCCTCTCGTATATTTCTTGCCCTTTTTTGAGATTGGATAAGTGATGAGTTCGTTCGTGAAAAATTATAAAACTACGAGAGCCGCAGAGTTCATTGTGGGGAATCGAATTTTTATATATATATATAACGATATCGAATCGAGAGATGGCAGTATAGATTCGCAAAAAAACAGACTTTTTCCCTTCGAAGCTCTCTCTCAATGGCTCGCCGCGGAATATCCAAGTTTTTTTTTTCCTCGTTTACTTTGGAGCGAGATTTGTGGGAATGTGGGCGAGTGCGTAGGCGGTCCGTATAACTTTTGACCCAAAATTGTAAGCGGCTCCACGGATATATATTCATTTATACTTGTTCAGATGAAATACGATAATTGCGCCTTTTTTTAATTTATAATTAGCTCAGGCCTGTTCCATGTCTCTCGCCGATGCTCACAAGTCGATTAATTTGAAAATCATGTTTAGGAGTATATCTGTACAATTATTCAAGGCACGCGAATTCTTTTTGTACTTATCGATTTACCTAAATTGATGTAGGATTAATTTCTACCTTCAATTTAAACTACTTTACATATGGAAATGCGTCCATAATTTTTACCCTAATGAGGGTGATTTAGTGCATTCGCTTAAAGCCCTGAAAAGTCTTTTAATTTGACGAAGAAAAAAAAAGATTATATAGTTGCGAAAAAACGGGGTCGATAAATTTTTGCAGCCGACCGTTCGCCAGTAAAAAGGGAAGGCTGCGATCGCGATTGCGTAGAGGCGAAGAAAGTGACTTTAATGGCAAAATAATTATCAATCGCGTTATAACGAGCGAACGCCGAGATTAAAGACCATAAAAATTTGTCATCGCCCGGGTCTTTGGGTAAAGGTCTACTAAAAGTAGATAATATCTGAGATTAGCGAGATGACACATCTTTTACGGCAGGGAATTTCGAATCTTTTTATAGTAACGGGGTCGAATATTATGTTAATCAAAGGCCTTTTTTGTACGCGCGAGGTAGAAGCCAAAAATGGAATTTCACTTGAAACATCAGTAATTTAATCGTAATTTTTAGAGAACTTGACGGATGGCTCAGCGCTAAAAGATTCTTATTAAACTCGAAAAGCTGAATTTGAAGTCAAAGCTGTCGAAAAACCGAAAATAATTTTCGGCCTTCAAGCAGTCCCTTCAGCTCTCCACATCCCAGAGTCAACTAACGAGTACGTGCCAATTAGTCAAAAGTACGTAATGTGCATTCGCGCGAGAGATATTCCAGCGAACCGAGAGAGCTGTGGCGAAAAAAATCCGAGAGCTCGAGCCCGAAAATCGAAGAGGGTTTTTCCGAAAAAAAGAGAGGCCAAGAAAAGAAAAAAAAACTAGCCGGAGGGAAAAGAAAGAGGGAGGAAGGGATCCATCGACATTCATTACCCTCCATCTCGGCAAACCTTACTCCGCTTTTCATCACCGCCTCCTCCTCCTCCCCCTTTTCTCCGCCGCGTCCATTACGAGAAAATTATCGGGAAAGAACAGCCGGAGAAAGAGAGAGGGAAAGAGAGAGCTCGAGCTCGAGGACTTTCGCGGCAGCTCTGTGCAAGCGCGCATTAGAAGAGACTCGCGAGAGATCAATACGCTAGTTCTCTCTCCCTCTCTCTCTCTCTCTCTCTCCGCGTCTACGTGCACGCTTCTCTCGTTCCGTGCACGTATATATACACACGCGCCCCGGAGCCCGGGCTGTGTGTGTGTGTGTGCGGGCGCGCGCGGCGCGCCTCCGCAGTTTCGACTCTTCGCTTTTTCCGCGCGCACCTCTTCCGATTGGATTTTTTTGCCGGGCCGTCGAGTCCGCCAGGCTTCGGCGACGACGGAGGCTGCAGGGCCTGTTTCGGTGCTGCACGCGCGATTCGGACGCCCTTTCGTTTTTTTGTTTCTTCCGGCGCCGCTCGGGGCTGCACCTTTCCGCCAGCGCGCGCGCCAGGCTGGTTCACGCATTTTTCCGAGTCGGAATTTTACGGACCGTTTGAGGGCGGTCACTCGGGCGAGCGCTGCTTCTCGCTCTCTGCACCTTCCTGTCGTTTTTTTTCAGTTCCGGGTAACTCGTTTATCGCTCAATACCGATTCGTACAGCTTGTTTATTTTAGAGAAATTACTGGGATTTATCCGGGCGAAAGAGCCAGTGCTATTTCGGCTCTTCTGGCTTTTAAATTGCATTTTCTCTCGTTCTCCGATTGATAATTCAGAGAAAAAGCTAATCCGGGCTCGCCGATATCCAGTTATAAAGCAAAAAACGGCGAGAAAAAAGCGTGGCTTTCTGCATTTCCAGCGAACTTGAAGCCACATTTATGAGACATTGGCGCGTCGCCAATTTGAGACACGTTGGAAACGCCGTTGATCGACTCGTCGCCGCTGTGAATTTCAGAAACGGACAGAGCGACGGGCCTCTTCAGAAATAACGTGACTGCTGCCAAGACGATGAATGTTAAGTAGCTTGACGCCGCTTGATGCTTCGTTTGTCAGTAGATGGATCAAAGAAACAATTGAAACATATTTTTTTTTAATCTCTTTCTTTGTACGTTCGTGGAATGAAATTCCATTTAGCATATCAATGCCTAATTGGAAGGAAAATGGTAAAATTCATTCTGTTTGAATTATATAAAACCCCAATAATTTACGCTTTATAAATAAGACCTGATACATTTTATGCCATCAACTGAACGTGAATGTTTCTATAATTCCACAAAGTTTATTGATTTCATAGAAAATATCAAATTTTCGCTACTTGTAGCTTTTATTGTTATGCATCGCGTGCCTCAGCTTTCATCATCACCCGCTTAACGTGCAATTTACTCCTGATTGTATAGATGAAAAATAAATGCCATTTGGCAGCTTGTAAAGTATGAAATTGTGTTTTATTAAAATTTTATTACACGCTGTTTATAATTCCATTATATTGTCATTTTTCATTTTTAAACTTTCTAATTTCATTGTCACGTGTAAATATGCATTTTATTTTTTACATAAAACAATTTTAAACTTACTGAAAAGTAAATTATCAAATAGCCTTGAATTTGGAAGATTAAAAGTTCTCTTACTACTTCGTTTGTCGATTACTCAAAGATAGAAAATTCAATTGCAAAGTAAGCCCTTTATGATGTGACTTTCTGCTATGCAATGCATCTTGATGACGTTAACGCCCAGCCTTTTTCGACTAAAGCCTTTGAAAGTACGCTGTTTACCGAGTGTTTAAAGAACATGCATTTGCACTAATAACTGTTACGTAATAAAACTAACAAGTACGTAGCTTTAAAATATGTATATAAAGCTAAAAATTTTCAAAGCCCAACAGTGAAAATGCCTTCTAATTAAATGAGTCCTTGTAAAGGCTGCATAAACAGGCGGCAAGGAAAGACGGACGCAAGAGTGGCAGAACAAAAAGCGAAGATAAGCATTAATTAACGAGAGCGACGAGATAACGCGTTTTCCGTGCCAAATGCGTTACCAGAAAACGCGGCGGGTTAGGAGAAGAAATTCGATTCTGTCATCGGTTGACCCGCTTTAAGAGCCGGGCGGTTCAACGAGGTGCGAGCAGCCAAGCGGAAGTCGATTCGCGTTAAACGGCACCGAAAATTATAATGGGCCACGAGCGGCTAAGACTCTCGAGAGTGGGATGGCAGGTCCTAACCTGAAATCAATCGCTGGCTGGAGAACGTCATTTTTCTTCGCTTTAATTTTCAGATTCAGAAGTAATTTACTGGTTTTACAAATGAGAATTGTTGTTATATTATGCATGTTATTTATGTATTATAATACATATCGTGTTATTGGTTATATAATCTATAATTCCCAAAATTTTAATTGTGCAGTCGTATAAAAATCTAGAACTAATGGCAGGAAAGCTGGAGCAGTCAAGCTCGGATCTAAAACTACATGATTGTTGGAATAAATAAAAACATTAGAAGTACTTCTTTTGCATAATACATCTAATGTAAATGTGAAGTGAATGCCGACGGTACTGTGGAGCAAAGGCACTCTTGGAAAGTTTATCAGAATATTACAGCAACTCTTCTCAACAGCCCTAGAAATATGTTTGTATTTGAGAGAGGTGTGACATAGTACGTCTTATTCCGAATGATTAAACCGATTAAAAGTGCTTACAAATGAGGATGGTTTGGCTGTTACACCTGGAAGTCTAACACTAAATACTCCACACCTTTCTGTAGACTTAACTTTGCAAGAAAATCTTTGTTTTCAGAGTAACCAAGTGAGCTTGGAATGAATATCTAGTAGAACTCAGGGCTCTACTGAAACTGAAAACATTCAAAACAAGATTATTACTTCATTTGCTTAATACGCTAAACATAAAGCCAACTATTGTTTAATTTGCCTGTTATTTGAATTGAATATATTATAAGTGTAATGCATTATTTAAATTATATATAGAAACAAGAAGAATGCTTAAGAAGATACACTGTCACATTTTTAAATAAGTGTACTCGTAACTATTTTAAAATAAAATATAAAAGGGTGAAAAATAATAAAGACACTGGAACAAATCCATCGGCTACATTTGATTTCACTTTAGAGTCGCGTCGGAGCCTTAAAATTTCAGAAGCATTAACGGCGAACTCCGAATTACACGGGACAAAAGCAGACTACATGCCCAATTCGAAAAGATTTGAAGGTGTCGTAGTGCAACGACGATACCCCCGTAGATTCAGTCATTCATCGGCACACGCACACACACACACACACACACACACACATATATATATATATATATATAATATAAACGTATTTACGT
>UCOL01005809.1:0-10780 GCA_900474335.1 Ormyrus nitidulus | reverse complement strand
GTATTATTTTGATATCACTGAGGACCCTCCTTAAAAGCTCTTTGCCTTATTATAATAATAATACTATAATGCTGTAATTTCAATTTATTACCTAAAAAGATTATTTGTAATTTTTCCAAATGTACCACGCCGCTATTTCAAATAAATTTAATAAAAATAAATGGTACTACAAACTGATATTAGTATTACGTTTACAAAAATATTAATTGATGCATAACACAAATATTCCAAACCAAGTCCAAAAGCTCCGGAACAGAGATTAAAGGACACTGACAGGTATCTTTAAAGATGGAGAACTACAATACACAATACTTCAATAAAAGTAAAACTTTTTGATTCTAATATTTGCTGCGTATCTTCCGTCACAATAACTTTAAAAACAAAGAATGTTTCTTATGCAGGGCCTGCAAAACTGACATTATATCCTTCTAAGATGAGAGGCTTTTTAAATGACTAATATAAATATTATAAACTATACCATCATACACTTTTACACAATTGTACAATATGATTATTCTATATACAATATTTGATTATTCTACAATTGTTTTCAATAAAGTGTATGCAAGTCCAAATCACACTATTTCCGGACCATTAAAGCAATACCGGAAAAGTACAAGCTGCGTTCCAAGATTATTAGGTGTAATTTTCGTAACGGCTATATCCAGTTCCCAGAAATAAGAAATTTCATTTAATTCACTACTTATCTGCATGAAATATTCTTCAATCCAAGCGGTGCACAAATCGCATTATGCAAAATACTGTAATTTCGCAGATAATGCCTCAATTAATGCTCTTCGCATCGATCGCTATACCCTAATAAATGCAGGGTGGTAAAGCTGCTTCTAAAATTGGTCACAATCAATAGATCAAGATACTACTGTGCAGAAAGAATTCTTTGATTTATTCGACTTTTTTCGCAAAAATGTTAGTGCGGGAAAAATATTGTATTAAGCGCTATTATAAAGTAATCAAAATTGCCATGTCTCTGATTGGACAGTGGCCTTATCAGTCTCAAGGACTGGCAAAAATTCTTATATTAGTATGGTTTTTTCAGCATTTAAGCATTTTATTACCTGAAGTACGAGTGAAAATTTGTATAATACATTTTAGTACTTAACAATAAACTATAAGGCATTATAATAATATATTGTTGCTGTAGGTGATAAAATTTATAGAAATTCGAAATAATATTGATTATGTAATAGAAGCTTTTTGCCCAGTCCTTTATAATTGTGCGGTCGCTATTAAATATGCGAATGGTTTATACAACAAAAAAAAGGTAATTAGTTATATTATTATTATAATTGTTGATTCCAAAATTTTAGTTCTGATCGATAGTTATCTTTATTATTATCCTTTTCCAAAAGATGACGTTTTACGTGATTTCTAATACGTTTTTCTTATTTATTTTACGAATATCATACTAACATAAAATGTGCCATTCATAAACGTTTAAAGAATAGATAAACACTATCATCGATAGAATTCAAAAAGATTGGGATAGTATCGGAGATAAAAAAGAAATTGAAATTCTGTCAAAATATGCTAATTTTGGAAGATTAATGTCTGTCGGATATTTCTGTAAGTAAACAAATTAGTAAATAGTTTAGAGTCCTAATAAGTATACATGAGGCATTTTAGACGAAATATACTTGAGTAATTAGAACTACACTGTTCGCAGATATGTGCTTGGCGACGTTGATAATCTATTTGTGCCTTCCCTTCACGCCTTTCGTTCTGGATATCATGCAGCCACTAAACAAGTCGCGACCTAAGGCTCCGCTATATTTGGTTGAATTTTTCGTCGATGAAAAAAAATATTTTTTTCACATTTTAGCGCATTCGTACGTTACGACTATCATAGGGTTCGTACCGATTATTGCTACAGATACGTTCTACGCAAGTACCGTTCAGCACGCTTGTGGAATGTTGGCTGTTCTGGGGTAATTACGTTTCAACCAACTCTGACAAACGCTATTAAATCTTATAGATTGAAAGTTGTTGGTCGTTCGTAAGAATATTTCAAATTGAGATGTGTAAAATCGGAGACCAGACGAACAGGATTTTAGTCAAACTGTTTTTATTCGTTCTAAATGAAATCTTGTTCGTCTGGTGTCTGATTTTACACATCTCGCTTAAAATTACGTATTTTTCGAATGGTGCCAAACTCTACGAAAGATCGTATGTAACTTTACCTCCTTAAGTTTGGCAATGAAAAATTGATATTTAAGAAATATAGGCAAGTTTATAGTTTCCATTAAACCCTGCTGAAAAGTTCACGAGTTTTTTCCACCCCTTCATTAATAGTTAATAAAATTTGGCCAGTTTACAAAAAACTCGTCAAAAATAGACCAAATACTTAACAGTGAAAATTTCCAACAGGGAGAAAATTAAATTTCATAAATTATATTACGAAATCTATAATAAAATAAAAAAACTTTTTATAGCCATCGACTGAAAAAAATTAATAAGAGGGACAAATTAGATAAAAAATTAAGCAACGACTCTTACCAACAAATAGTTGCTTGTGCTGTTCAACACAATGAAATTATTCAGTTAAATATTATAGTTTATAGTTTATATATGTCCTTCCATGTTTTTACTTTTTCTAAATGATAAATTATTAACAATCCTTTTTAGATTTTATGAAAACATAAACGGAGCTTACAGCGATTCTTTCTTTTTTATCATGGGCATGAATATGGTTATCATGAGTTTCAGTGGTGTTTTGGTAAGGTTTTATCACGCCAGTTATTCACGAGTAAAGAAAAAGTAGTACTAAAAAATTTGTCTTTCTATAGACAATATTAAAGTGGGGTCGCGTCCACGACATGATAAGAACTGGAATGTTTTTAGCAGCGCAAAGTTTTCACCTTTTTTATTACAGTTATCAGGGCCAAAATCTGTTAGATCAAAGCCTTTTGATAAGCGATTGCTTGTAAATTGTCATTTGATTATAAAATATAATAATAATTCAAATATAATTTTCTGTCTTACAATCATTTGTATTTTTAGGTATGATAGTAATTGGTATACGGCGTCACACCGAACTCAAAAAATTGTAGCCATTATGATTATGCGCAGTATAAAACCCTTTCATTTAACTGCAAAAGTGTTTATAATGTCTTTACCGCATTTTACAATGGTAATCTTATAAAAAGACATTTTTATTTTAAAAAGAAATTTATGTTTTTTTTTTAACTTTTTTCAGGTATTGAAAACTTCCATGTCGTATTTCACCGTTTTGAAATCGTCTAGGTAACTACACAAGTATACTCAAGATCAATTTAAAGATTGAAAATTTTTACTAAAATGTTTTACTACTACATGTATGTTTTTCGCTCTTTATTATTTTCATTTAGAATCTAATAAATTTGATTTATAATAATAATCGACGAATTTTTTTTAAATGCCGAAGGCAAATAAAATTTGGATTAAAATCTTTTAGCATTAGTATTCTTTTCCAAGTATTAAATTCGAATTGTGTTGCATCCCACTGCAAGTTACAAGTTTAAAATACCTTAACCGTCTATTACCGAACTATTAAAATAATCGGTTGATGGTGGCGCTGTAGCCATTCGTGGAAAAAGAGCGGCGATACTCTTCTGTTTAAAAATCCGTCAAGCACACCGCCCAGGTGCTGCGGAATCCTTTGACCCCTCAGTTCGCACTACGTTTGACAATGTCAGATCAGGTCGTTTCTCTTCCGGAATCGATTTCCTCCATGTCATCAACACTTACCAAAATCTCTCCACCTCCTTGTTCAACGACTCCAACGACGACATTCGCTTTGGCGGCTGGAGATGACTGCGTGATCCCGTCACTGCGCTTTCCACAGAAGCTCTGGCGCATCGTGAACGAATGCAAAACTGGGGCTATAAACTGGGGCATAAACGGGCTGACAGTCATTATCAACTACAAGAGTTTTCAGGAGGAGTACCTAAACTGCGAGAACTCCATTTTCAAAACCACCAACATAGCGAGCTTCATTCGTCAGCTGAATCTCTACGGGTTCCGGAAGGTGACCTCGCACAATCGCGACCTATGCAATATCGCCGCTGCACCAGTTGCCTACGGGTCACAGGAAGATGTCCACGAGTTCCTGCACGAACACTTTAGGTTCGGCAGGTTAGACCTGTTGTCGAGGGTTTGCAGGAAGACTGGAGTCAAGAAGGGTTTGATGCAAGCAAAAGTTGGACATAAACAGGCAGTCGCGCAGCCTGCTGCTGATGAACAAAATCGGGCGACGGGAATGACGAGGTTGCAAATGTGTCAGGTAAATACAAGCGTCAAGATTTTGATTTTGATTAACGTTCGCAATATAATTATGATATATTACATAAAATAATATTAAGCACTACATCAATACGTTTTTAAACTATTTTTTACTACTCTAAAACTTTCCTTCAGAAAATTAAAAGTACATTGTTTAAATTAAAAAATTAAGTTTCTAATATTTTCTTTAATTATTTAATCAAGAGTTATGTACAGTTAAAAATGAAATGATTTTTACCTACACAATTACTCCTTACAGATTGCACTTACAAAAGCTCTAGAACAAGCTACTAGGCAATATAAAAAAGAAAAATTTTGGTTACAACTTTCTGAAGAAAATGTACCTAAGGATGCATTAAAGCCCAAATACAAAGGTATTGAATATTTATTTAGTTATTTTTGTATTTATAATTATGATCATTTTTTAATAAATGTAAAACTTATGAACTATATAACATACATTTTTTTTTGCAGTTGGAACATTAGAACCAAACATTCAAATAATTTTCCAAGATTTATCAGAAATACAATCTGTAGAAAATTTGCCAATTGTTGATGCCTCTACTATAGAAAATATTAATTTTCAAGACAAAGGTCAATGGGAAGAAGTATTCACTTTGCCCACTGATAATACAGTTTCTATCACAGTACCATATTAATATTTTAGTAATAATATTTTTAATTATTAAGCAGATCAATTTCAAACATTTATTAAATGATTTATTACCATTTTAATGAATTTATTTATAAGATAAATATAATTTTATTTTAATTTAAATATTGTAAAAATGAATGCATTTATGTTGGTTAAAATACTGTAAAGTTTATAAATTGTTAAATATATGTATATTTCAAGTTGTGTATAAGTAATAAAAATTTCGTTTAATTTTATAAATTTATTTAATTTCAAAAACAGTACATTATGGTAAATAGATTATAAACCATTACATGATAATACTAATTGTTTATGCTTTATGTATACTGTACATAAATAGAAATCTGAAATAAAAATTAGGGATTGTATCTTAAATGTTATATTGCGATTAACTGAAAAAAAAAAACATTAAATTTATTTATTAGATGTCTTTTGATTTTCACTTTCTTATTAATATTTAAGTTAATTGAAACAACTAAGCAAAAACAAACATGAAAAAGTTCTAATAGCTCAAAAAGTTCTCTATACTATTAATTTAAAAATTATATCAACAATTTTGAAAATTCAATTATACATTTTAGGACATAACATCAACTAAAATAAAGAACATGTATTTAATTAAAGAATTTTAAAAAAATCATCTGTCTTTGTAGTATAAATATGACCCTCACTTGACAAAAAGTCTAAAATGTTATCAACCTTAGGTACTAAATTTAAAGGTACTCGAGTTTTAATATTGTTTCTTTCAGCACCATACTCTGGATCACTGTGTTTAATTATATTTAAAATTAATAATTGTTCTTCACTTAAACCGTGTAAATTATTCATTTGAGTCATATCTTTTACACAAATGGATTCATCTTTTTCAGAAATGGATTCATTTTGAGCAATATTAGTCTTAAATAGCTTTTCATATTCCATACATACAACAGTAACTTCCATTAAATGAGTTAATAATTCGTTCAAATTTTCCATTGGTTGAATGTTAACAATAAGCACATAAGTTTCGTCATTCTGCTTTCGAATCATTCCGTAAACTCTTGCATAACTATTTATCTGCACTGGTGGTATATAAGATGTTTCACTAAAATCCAACCATTTAACACCTTTAATAGTACCTAAGAATAATTATTAAAATTTTTATTAATTTAAACATATAGTTATCACAACAATTTATTATGATTTTAAAAGTTTAATAATTTACCAGTTTCATCTCTAAAAGTAAAATTTACTTTGGTACTAGTTACTTCTATATTGCAAACAGCAACAACAAATGTAAAAAGTTTAACAGGTACTCCCCATATTGCAAGATTTTCACCGTAACGATTTATATGAGCGATCATTATGGGAAGGCATTTATCTTCGTTTCTTGAATTTTTTTTTGTGCCTACTGCGCTTGAATTAGCTGCAGAAGTATCCATAAAGTTATCTTCATTGTGTTGAAACGTAGTATTGTTACTACTATCCCACATGATTTTTTTTTTTTATTAGAAGTATAATGATTAATTATTACCAAATTTTAAAAACATGAAATTTCACAAGGCACTTATTACGTAAGTTTATGTGGACGCGCTAAAGCAATATAAGCTGCAACAAAGCATTCAAACAAAATAATGTTTAAGTTCAACCCAAGACATAAGACAATAGATAGATAAATAAACTCAGAATGCACGTACTATATGCAGTGATAATCGTTGGTCGAAATACAATACAAAAAAACTTATAGAATATATAAAAAAAATTTTTAAAACTCAAAGATAAATGAATGGAAATATTAAATATATTTGAACAAACTTTCCTAATTTTAAATTAATCAATAAAGGTGTAAAATGTTAAATAATAAAATAATTTTTTTTAAATGTACTATTTATTATAAATATGCATTATATTTCGTTTTTAAAAATTATTAAAAACTGTTCAGCCGATAAAACAGTTGGAAAATACAAATCTAAAGAATGTATGTGTATTATAATGTACGTACAAGGCTCCCGCGGAATTACACACAGTGCTACATCAATGAGTGTGTGTAAATTCTCGCTCGCGCTTCTGGTGTTGCTGCGGCGGATCCGGGCGTGATCGCAGCACGGAAACGTCAAGTTTCAGTGGAGCCAAAAATGTCAAAGTCTGACGACAGGAAGATGAAGGATACGTCTGGCACAGCCTTTCGTAAAATTGACGTCGATCAGTACAGTGAGAACAATTTTAAGGAAGAGGATCCCGACGGCGGTATTACCGGGCCTACTGGGCCAGACGAGAATGAAGTTCTTTCTCTACTTAGCCAATATCCTTTTTTATTGCTATTTTCGGCTACTCGCCGGACCATTTTTTACAAGTAATTTTCAGGTTGAAGGTAAATTTTTTCCTTAATGATTATACAAGGGCAAACATGCTGAGGCTCTAATTTCCGTGCTCAAATCAGCGCCGCTGGATTGCAAAAACCAGCAGGTTAAGGTAATAACCTCAAAGGAGTTTCCACTTATAGTATCTCTTTATGTAGTGTTATGAGTCAGACTTATTTCAAGGTGTAGTTTGATAAATGTGCATGCTCATCTATTAATCATGTATTTTAAACTGTTGAAGTGGTTTTAAAAGTGGACAAAAATTTGCATGCTTTCACAGTGATTCAGTGTTTACAAACATTTTAATTTAACAACGTTTACTTGTTTTTATAAATAACCTCAGTTTTTTCATGGTACTGTATTATAAAAATTTATAAAAATATATGAATTTTAGGATAACGCCCGAAATTTAACTCAAAAAGTACTGCTTAGTATAAAAACCAACCAAATGGATGACTGCATAGCACAGTTAGATCGAGATCTTATGGATGTTTTGATGAAATATATCTACCGAGGTTTTGAAATACCAAATGAAGGCAGCAGTGGACATTTGTTGGTGTGGCATGAAAAAGTATATAATGTAAGTGGAGTTGGCAGCATTGTCAGAGTTATTGCTGACAGTAAACGAGCTTGAACATGCTAAAAGTGTTCATTTTTGTCCAATTGATCTTCCTTTTCGTTACTAAATATGAAATTAGTAACACAAAGGATGTAGATAGCTAAGTCATACCATTTTTCATTATGGAACCACAGTGCATTTATATAAAGTTGTTATCAATAAAATAATTTTTATTTCTTCTTATTAAACAAAGACTGTACATGTTTTGTTTTTATTTTCTGTTTCTTGGAATACAAAAACGTTTTTATAAATTATGAAGCAAAAAAAGAATCATTTTTAATATTTCATTAAACGTATATTATACGTGAAAACGTCATTTGTTAATAAAATTGCACATCTCTAACATTACATAGCAATAATTATTATAATACTCTATTCACATTTTTCCTCTACTGTAATTATAATCATATTTGTTTGAAGAATCAAGTATAGAGCACTAACAAATACTGCATTAGCTCTGAAAGAAAATTAGAAAAATTAAATTTTTTTTTATGACAAAAAAAGTAATAATAAAAACTCACTGTCCCTCTTTGAAGTACTCTTTCAAGGTGTTGCTAAAACGCTTACTGTACTTAACAAACTCTCTTTTACGTTGGTCTAAGGCTTGTTTTCCTGCAGAACTTGGAATATAACCTGTGACTTCGTTAACAGCATCTAACAATTTTTTAATAGCACTGGCAATTTCTCTGAAAATAAAAAAAAAATTATTAAAACAGTGGCAAATGTGAATATAACTTATTTATATTTTTACACAGATCATGATTTTATTTGAATGCTTACTTGATAGTTTCAAGGAATGTCTTGCGATCAGTAATCTCATCTGGAATTCTACTTAATATCCTCTTTAATGAAGCAGATTTTCTGTTAAGCTCTTGGAATGAATTATTCCGATATTCAACCACTAAAATAAATCAAGTATTATTATTAAAAATATACATTTTAATAATTGATATTTAAAAGCATGAAATAATAACTTACCATCACAATCTGAAGCAACTCCTTGCAAACGAAGCACACTTTCATTCATGTCTAAATTAAGATCTGCTCTGCGAACAAGACCTAATACTAAGTCATAGGTAATGCCTGGATGAAAAACTTCTGCATTTTGCAATGCTTTGCGGAGTGATTGAGCAGCTGAAACATTCTGCCTCTCTAACTGTAAAAGAAAATTACTTGTAAGTGGCATTGCATTTGAAGAAGTGCAGTATTTCCTACTTTCTCTAATAAACTTTCTCCTTTCAGTTGACACTAAAGATAGAAATACAAGATAAGTGTTTCATTAGATCTTACAGAAGAGTTAACATCATTTTCTAAATTATGTGTCACTTTAGAAATAGCTTTAATTTATGTTGCTACAGTGAAATCATTCTTTTTCTATATACTTATTTACTGGAGTAAGACTTTTCACATCACAAGTCACATTTTTTTGAGTTATTTATCATAGAATAGGTTTAGGATATCTTTAGGAAATAGATTAGAAATAAATATATCTTATTTTAATAGAATATTTAGAAAGTAACCAGAAAAATATGCATTAGAAGTAAATTATAAAAAAATTTTAACAATTTATTTACAGCTGCAACAAAAAAAATAAAAATATCATAGTTATTTCGAAAATTAGTACTTTTATAAGATTACATTTATGTCAATCCAAAATGGCTACCAAAATAATACATAATTAAAGAAAAATAAACTTAAAGAGTTAATAACAAGGATAAAAGGCTTTACCTTTGCCAAAATAGGGCGCAATATTACGGGAAGAACAAGTGATGTAACTGGAGTCTCATCGCCCATTGTCATCCTTTACAGGTTTTTGTTTTCTATTTGTATTTAGATTAACGTAATTTTTGTGCTTGCGCACAAGAGAACGATGATGGAAGAGCTGCAACGTCGATAATGAACGAAGCTCCGAGTTCGCTCGACTGGCTTCGAATGTAAACAA
Organism: Ormyrus nitidulus; assembly: GCA_900474335.1. Classification (NCBI taxonomy): domain Eukaryota; kingdom Metazoa; phylum Arthropoda; class Insecta; order Hymenoptera; family Ormyridae; genus Ormyrus; species Ormyrus nitidulus. The sequence continues at coordinate 947 of UCOL01005809.1, read as the reverse complement.
TTTCAATTATTCACCATTATGTGTATGAGCAGCCTTTGATGGCATCTGTCACAGCTCCGAGCTCCGAGTCCAACAAGTGATTATTTTTGAAAAAATGAGGTTATGTTAGTTAGAAGTCAGAACTGTCTGACTACTTCATAACGAGAACAAGCCTCACCTTTTACTACTTTCCAAGTTTCCACGTCCCTGTATTTACATTGGTGAATGTGTGCTTGCTGATTGCTGTAATGCTGTTGCTTTTCTTTTCTTCTTTTCCAGACCAGTGGTCATGTATCTTCTGAAGATTAGAACCGGATAACAAATTATTGTTAGCTGTAGCAACGACATAGTCCGTGACTGTATAACAGAGAGCGGGAAATTTAATTAGCGAATCATTTAGTCCGAGTACTCATTATTCCACGCACGTTATTAGTGAATATGGATACATTTTTCTGCTATTCGTTCGATTTATGTAAAAATATATGTTCTCATTATTCTTTACTTTGTTTATTGTTAATCTGTTTTAAAAACTTGGTGTAAGGTGAATGAGCATTAAATAATGACAGAAAAATTTTATTTTAAAATTTATATTTTTTACATTACAAAAAAATTTTTACAGTCTTAAATTATCATGGCTTAATATCAATAAAAAAAATGATTAGAAAAAGGGACACAATACATATGAATAGTAAATGCACGATTCGTGATTCAATTAAAAAAATATCAGTAGCAAAAAGATCTACAAATTTCTCATGAGAAATTAATGAAATAACGTAAGATTAAAGAGTAATCACGTTTTTCTAGTAGACATCTTAAGGACGTTCAGTGGTTAATCGAAACCGTAGAGAAAGACTTGAAATTTTGTTATGTTATTCCTTAGTTAAAATTAAAATTACATGATTTTTTTTCAGATTTTTTTACCTCACGGTTTTCGAGAAAAAAATTTTTGAAAATTGAAGTTTTAACAT
>UCOL01005808.1:0-10778 GCA_900474335.1 Ormyrus nitidulus | reverse complement strand
ACTCAGGCATGAAATGGCCCTCATTTCACGCTAGAAAGTAGCGTAGAAAATCGAGCATTTCAAACGTTTGACAAAATTGTTTGTCCGAGCGGGAAAAAAAGGCACTTTTTTTTTAATTTTTAAAATTTAAAAAAAAAAATTTTTTTTATTTTTTTTCTCTTTTTTAAACTATTTTGTACGATTTCTGTGTACGATTTGAAATGCACTATCATCTATCCAACTTCCTAACACCAAATGAGGTCTTTTCATGCCCTCGTTGACAAAAACACGGTGTATAACACGGGGAGAAAAGCTATTTCAGACTCGGGTGAGGTATGTTCAGCTCGTCTCTGCTCGGGCACCTTCGCCGCCCTCGACTCCGACTCGTGCTGACTACCTCACCCACGCTAGAAATAGCTCATTTCCTCACCTTGTTGCACAATGTACTATTTCCACATGTTTGTGAACCTCGGCTTCGATCGGCCGGCAATTACAGGTGATCTGAGACATTTCATATTTTACTGGCCTAGGTACGTAATATACTATATGTCTTTTTTAACTTTCAGAACATCTATTTTTACCAAAAGGAGCAGACGTGTGTTTACACTTCTTCGATCTGCACAGAGATTCAAACTTCTGGCCTGAACCAGAAAAGTACGACCCTAACAGGTTCCTTTTTGAAAACGCGAAGGGTCGACATCCTTTTGCATATTTACCCTTTAGTGCGGGTCCTCGGAACTGTGTCGGTAAATATACTCGCCATTATTTATTTTGCAAATAAATCGTTCAGAATTTAATTATAGAAATAAGAAATTTTACTTAAAATATTTTTAGGCCAAAAATTCGCTATGCTCGAGTTGAAAGTTTCGATGGGTCTTATTCTCTATAATTTTTATTTGGAGCCTGTGGATAGAATACAAAACATAGAGATATTAGCAGGCCCTTTACTTCAACCATCGTGACCTGTTCATGTCAAGTTTGTCCAAATAGAGAGAAGAGCCTAAAAATCTTAACAATGTACCAAAACGTAAAAATTAATATAAAGCGTTATTTAAAATATGCGCAGATTTAATAAATAGTTTTCTTAATCAATATTGTTTTTTATTTACATAAATATAACCGATATAACAAATTATTTTACATTCCAAAAAACCTATTTTACAAAAATTTTCAAGAATAATAACCGATATTGAATAACACTTGATACAAAATTAAAAATACTCTATTATCTATCTATTCTAATAAATTTAGTATGAACTGGATGACTAGGCCGTATGACTACATCCGATTGTATTTTAATATCCGCCAGGTAATCCACGGGTTCTAAACGAAAGTTATACAAAATTTTGGCAATTATTGATTTCAGCTCCATCAGCGCAAACTTTTGTCCTGGAAAATGAAAACGATTAATATTATTTAATAATTTCGCGATATTGTAACAGCGTAAAAAAAAATTACCAATGCAATTGCGGGGTCCGGCACTAAAGGGCACATAAGCGAAGGGATGGACGGTTTTGAATCGATCGGGTAAAAATCTGTCGGGATCGAATTTTTCCGGATCCACCCAAAACTCCCGAAGTCTGAAGGTATCGATAAAGTGCACGAGTATATTTGCGCCTTTGGGAGCAAAGCAGTTTTCTGAAAAATAATTTTAATTAACTTTTCGTTTGAAAATAGAGAAATAAAAGCGTGCAGCAGGTATTTTCTTAAGTTACTCAGTTGTATGTCTTCTGTTAAAGTTCGCGCAACCATGGGAACTGACGGATAAAGTCGGACAACTTCTTTTAAGCATCTGTCAAGATAATGCATTTTTGGCAAGTCGTTTATTTCCAATTTTCCACCTTTCGCTTCAAGCATACCTTCCACCTCTTCCCTTGCTTTATCCTGCAATAAATTTATACGATTATTAGTCTACAAAAGTTATTTTTTTGCCTAGCGGGCCGAAAGTACTACTTTCCCTCCCGGCGCCGAATCGGGAACGTTGTATTTTCGTTGTATTCTCGCTATACTCTCCACGGGAGGTAAAATGGCAAGCCCATAGCACTTGTTTGACACGCGCTAATTTACACGCGCTATGAGCTTACCAATACTTTACTTCCCTAGGTGCGTAACATATATTATTCGCTTACCTGAGCAGCTTGGTTTTCAGCTAACAACATAATGGCGAAACATAAAGCCATTGCGGTTGTATCGTGACCCTAGTGATTGTTTGTTATTTCATTTATTCAGTTGATAAACATAAGGTGTATAAATATAGTGAGTTGTAAATATTAATTCAGCTTACTTCAAAAATAAAAGTAGCTACTTCCTCTTTGATTCCTTCGTCGTCTATGAGGCCATCTTTTTCAGCAGCTAATAGGAGATCAAGCATGGCTAATCTTTTCTTTTTTCCTTAAAATAATAATTTATTGACGAAATAGAATATTGTAATTTATAAAGTTCTTAAGATGATGTCAAAGTTTGTATGTACCGACTGAGCACCATACAGAATATCGTTTAAAAAACAAATAAATGCTCATAATTATTTTTGAAAAAAGTGAATGCATTATCTAGCTTCTGTGATTACAAAAGTCTGTTTCAAGTTTCAAAGAGATATCTCAACTTGTGGGGCATTATCGGTCAATGGGAGACCCCTTTCCCTAGTTATTTTTTATAAGAAGATAAAAGTTTATATCTGGGATGGGAATTTGTGCCTCAAATTAATTTCGTATATTGAGACAAAAAATCGACACGGAGGGGTCTCCCGTTGACAGCTGAAAATGCCCCGTATTTTAATCATAAAAATTAATGAACTGATATATTTTTTTAGCAAGTGATTACACATTGATTTATTTAAAAACAATATATTCTGCGTCAGCGATCGGTCGGTAAAAGTTAGATTTGACATCTCCTCGAGACTGATTAATATATATTAACTACCGATGTAAACATTTTCTGGTGCTAAAGGTTCGTCTTGCAGTTCCTTTAAATTTTTATAATTTGTTGTTTTGTGATACTCTCGACGTTCCTTTACAATCTGTTTGATAAAGCATTGCAATTAAAAAAATGATGAAACTTCTGTACATGTATTACTAGTTATCTTATTTTATCTTTATTAAATTAAATTATTTTATTTTATTTCAATTATTTTAATTTACCTTATCGGTAAAGTCATTAAGAATCTTTAATACTTCTTTATTATTTCGATTAAATCGTGGCATAAAAGGCACCATCCACTCTTGTACATAAGGTCTGATTAATCTAGAAAAATAAATTGTTTATTATTTTTTATGGTTTTGACAATACAAATTCACATGTCTTTTTACCTGTAAATAATAATATTTCCTACTCTATAAACTGCTTTTTTGTATTCTACTGCAGTATCCATATATTCTTTGCTGTCCAATGCTACACCCATTGCAGATTCTATTGAATAAAATAAATGAAGAAGAATCAACTTATTTCAGTTCTTAGTGATTACAAGTAATTCTAAATTTACCGCAAATAATGTTTAATGTATATCTCGAGCAAAATGTTAAGAGTTCTTGAATCGACTCTTTTCCTTCGGCTTTCGTGTTTATGATTGCTTGGTCTCCTTGTTCGTCCGTAATTTCCATGTACTTCTCTAATATATTGAAATGAAAGGCTGGCGTTAAGATTTTTCGACGATTGTGCCATTTACTCTTGTAATCGTCAGAAGCTTAGCAGACGTTTAGCGCGCGCGAAGCGCGCTTGGATGGTGCTAGTATAATATAATTGCTAGAAAAGTCATCTAATTGTACGCTGATTCATGAAAACCCGGTATCGATTATATTCATTATTTAACAATCATGTGTATTTTGAAACAAATCAAATTATATGTCAAGCATGACTTGAGAAATTATAAATGCAACCTCTCTAAATGTTTTAGACATGTATGAAAAAAGCAAAATTGCTAAAATTTAAGTAAAATTTTGCTCAAATTTCAAGGGTAAAAAGTTTAAAACACATTAAAAAATCTTTAAATATGTGTAAAAAAAATAATCAGGAAAATTCTATATAATTACCAAGTGGAAGATGAAACTGCAATAGATTTCCAAAGATAGGACGCAACGGCGATCCAGGTAGTTTATCGAGAAATTTTCCCACTCGACCGGATCTCACTCTCATGTGCCAAGAAGTCAAAAGGCTTACTAGAACTGCTAGCAATGTTACTATTATGAGCAACATTTTCGCTGATTGCCACGCGAATCATTTGATTCGATGCCGCTGAAGTCGAAAGACCGACTGCCTCGGTTGAATGCGGCGCCAATGCTTCACCCGAGGCGGTTGCAGAGCGACCCACATTTATTATACGGGTGATTAATCGTTCAGTTAGGGCTTAAACTTAATTGTTTAAATAAAATATATTGTACTTTAACAGGTATTTTTTTATGCTTGGGAATATAAAATATAATTTTATATTCTTTAGGATTTACATGAATAAGTAATGCGCAAAATCAGATAGTAAAATATGAAAAATTAGTCTCGTATATTTATTATATTTATTATATTTATTTCTCGTGTTTTTACTTTTTGTGAAACTAATCTGCGCCCGATGTTACAGAGTATTCTTATTATTTTTACAATGTAACAAAATATTACACGTATTGTTACTTATTGAAACCTGGTCTAAATAAATAAATATTTATGTTTATAATACGTCCTCACATTCCAAAAAGTTATAGACCGATCGTTAATATTTTATCTCGAAAGTTATGAAATTAACGAAAATTACTTTTTTTGAATAATTTTCCTTATATAGATTATTATATATTTTTTCTGATTTATTTTCCTATTATCGTTTCTCAATTGAAACGAATTTTTCGTGAAAAATAATTTTAAGCTTTATACAACGTACGTTTTTTGCACAATTTTTTTCGCAGACAAAAAACGTTGCATTAATGATAAATGGACGAGTTGAATAGAATAACAAAATAAATTCGAAGTTTCCTACTTTAATTATACAATTATTTTTATTTATAAGTCGTTTTTAGTACCAAAACATTCAATAAAAATTTTAATATAACAAAGAATATTGTTTATATGTCAAATAAAGAACAAAAAAATTTGTTATCTAATCTCTATAGACTTGTGATATTATTGCTATCTACAAGTACGAAATTTGGAATAACAAGGGAAATTTATTTTTTTTTATTAAAAAAAGTGTACGATAATCTATCAATTCTAACAAATTTTGTATATAGGGGGTGATTAGGACGCATCACCAGATCTGTCTGCATTTTTACATCACAAGTACGGTCGATTGGTTCTAAATAAAGTTATATAAAATTCGAGCAATAAAATATTTGAGTTCCATCATAGCGAATTTTTGTCCTAAAAATACAATTCAAAGATCTAATATATTTATTTCTAATATATACACATAAATTTGATGATTAGCTTTGATGAATTAAGAAATTTATTTATTTACCAATACAATTCCGAGGTCCAACACTAAATGGGACATAGGCAAACGAGTGACGATTCCTTACTTGATCGGGTAAAAATCTATCTGGATCAAACTTCATTGGATTTGGCCAAAAATGCGGGTCTCTGTGAGTAAGGCTGAAGTGTATCAACACGGTTGATCCTTTTGGAATTAGGAAGTTTTCTAAAACATAATTTTTTATTACTTGAAGAATTATAAAATTTGCAGATCAATCTACTTACTTAATTGCAGATCTTCTGTCATATTATTAATTACGGGAACTGATGGGAATAATCTAATAGATTCTTTTATGCATCTGTCAAGGTAGTTCATTTTTTGCAGATCAGACATTTCTAGACTTCCATTTTTCCGATTCCAAATTTCCTCTACTTCTTTTCTTGCTTTTTCCTATATAGCACATAAGTATGCACAGAGTGACTTTAAGAAATTTGAATCATTAAAAATGTTTAAATTGTTAAGCAGTTTAAAGTATTTTACGTAAATACCTGTTCAGCTTCATTTTCTGCTAACAGCATTAAAGAGAAGCTTATAGCAGCTGCAATTGTGTCGTGACCCTTAAAGTTATTGTAATTTCGTTACTTTGCTAGTCTGTATAAACGTAAAACATTAGATTTGAATTATTCTCACTTCAAAAATAAATGTAGCAACTTCTTCCTTGATTCCTGCATCATCTATCGTGCCATCGTTTTCAGCGGCTAATAAAAGATCAAGCATAGCCAATCTTTTTTTTTTACCTTAAATTAAATTTCATTAAATAAAACAAAATGTTATTATAATGATAAAAGTTTATGATTAATTACTGAGATAAACATTATCTGATTCTGAGTTTCCAGCTTCTTGCACTTTATTCAGAAACTTATAATTTGTACTTCGATGGTATTCACGTCGTTCACTTACAATCTATTTTGCAACGAAAAATTTCTTTTTATTTGAACAAATAATAACTTAATTGATTTAACAAGATTTAGTTTATACCTTGTCTGTAAAGGCATTCAGATCGCGTTTAACTTGTTTATAATGCCTATTGAATTTAGGCATCAAAGGAACCATCCAATCTCTAATGTATGGCCTGACTATTCTATTAAATCAAAGTTAATATTAAGTTTAAAATGTTGCATGTCCCGTATTTTTTAGCTAAAAAAGTATTTATTGCCCTGGTAGCAAGTTTCCGATAATTTCCGATAATATCGCTAGACTCTAGTTAAATTTGGATATTTTAACTAGATTCTAGCGATATTATCGGAAACTTGCTACCAGGGTGCTTTCGCACCTATAAATTGTAAAACGTCCCATGTCGTACACTGCTGCTTTGTATTTTTTGGAAGCTACATCCTTTTCGTCTAAAACTACACCCATAGCTGATTCTAAAGAAAATTAATACATTTGTATATTTTTCAACTATCCTTATATTACATTTACGTTAAATTATTGAAAAGATTCAGTACCACATATAATGTTTAGTGCATGTTTCGAGCAATAAGGTAGAATATCTAATTGAATTTCTTTTCCTTCCGCTTTTATCTCAGCAACGGCCTTTTCTCCATGTTCGTTAGTTATTTCTAAATATTTCTTTAAAATATTAAAGTGAAACGCCGGCGTTAAGATTTTTCTTCGTTGGTGCCATTTTTCACCTACAATGACAATAAGTCAATGCATTTCTGTAGAGAAACTAATTTAAACGCATAATAAATATTTACCTCCGCTAGTTAAAAGGCCAGTGTGTAACCATGAATCAAGAAGTTCATAAGCGAATTTTTTGTTAATTAACTTTGTACTGGACAAAAGAATCTATTCGTAATAGACTTTAATTAATTCAAGTTATTAATAATACATAATATACTAAGAAACCCAAGCGAATAAAATTAAAAAATTCGTTGGTAAATAGTATATTGTGCAACAAGTGCGGGAAAGAGGCTATTCCACGAGTGGAATAGCTTCCCACATGTGTAACATACGATATTTTTTTTAACAAATGCATGATAATGGTACTTTCGAGTGCTTAGAATACAATAAACAAGATAAATTCTTTTGTTTTTATTCATTTATTTATTTTTGTACATATAAATAATAAAATTATATTTTTATATTCCATTGAGTTTGATTTTTAATAATTTTTATTAGAAATTATTTTTAAAAAGTAAAAAGGTCGTAAAAAAACTCATTCCCGGACTAGTGTGGGAATGGGAATGCTTTCTCGCACACGTGAGGGATTACGAGTTTCCCTCACAGAAAATAAGCACGAGAATGTAGCATTTTCAGACATGTGTTAAAAAAATTATTATCCTACGCGAGTACGATCACCGACTATCTAAATAATAATTTTAGCTAACTAGGTTTGTAAACGTATGTGTGAGGTATGCGAATTATTTTTAAAAATCCAATTCTTAAATAGGTAAAATGCGATTCAATGCTTACCTGTAAATCATCTGGATGACGAAGATAAACCAATGGTATATGAAAAAACCATCCTTTATAGATAGGGTAGTACTTATCGCCATAAGTCATAAATATTTGATTTATTTCAACTAAAAATAAATGCCCGTTTACTTATTTTATTAATTTTAAATATTGTAAAGTAATTATGTAAATATGAAATTATTTATTAAAACTAAATATTTAAAAAATAATATTTAGAAAATAATCTTTCTCGTTTGTGCAAAAATAAATTATCATGTGCAAATTAGCAATCCAGTGCAAGTAAACTAGTTGTCCAGTAGCAAGTAAAGCAAGTAGACTAGAAGTAAATAACATTATTGCATTATGTCCGAAAGATGTTCCATCCATGTTCTAAAAAATAAAGATTTAATTGATATAAAAAAAAAAAAAAATTAATTACCAGGAGGAACATGAAATTGAAGAGAATTTCCAAAGATGGGAACAGTCGGCGGTCCAGGTATTTTGTTAATCAGCCTTGCCATCCGAGTGTATTTCGTAGACACGTGCACAAATCCTAGGAGTAAAACAATCGCCACTAAAAGCACGAACAAAAGCATGGTTGCTCTTGGCTTTGATACAGCCTGTCCTGTACGTGTTTACGATTTCAACTGCCTCACATCCGAATTGATGATTCTTTAAGTACAACAAGAGAGTGGAGGAGATTATAAGTCATCTGAGTTTAAATAATAGCTTGAAAAAAGGTGGATTAAATTTTTTTTTAATACCAATTCGATTTTCATTTAGTATAATTTTCGTACCTGTAATGTTTGTAATCGTTTTAATAATTGCTTATAATGCATTGGGATTATTTATTATACTTTCGAATAAAAAAAGTGTTATCTGCAAGGTCAACTAGCTTTTTAAAAATGACTCAATGCCTCTTCTAATGTGCAAACACGTTTATGATGAGAAATTGTGATGCAGATAAAGTCTTATTTAAAAAAATGCCAAAGTACAATTTTATAAAAATGTGGAATTTTGCAAAAAATTAGTTAGTTTAAATTTTAGATACTAAAAACATATCCACCAATCTCTTAATAATGCGTTGAAATTTGACTTTATCTTTAATTCTGTACTAATCGCTATTTTACCTTCTTACGGGAAAAGACAGAAGAAAAGAAGAAAGATATAAGGTAGGAGAATCAACTTTTAAGAGTAAATTTTTTATTTTATTTTTGTTCTTTTACTTTTTCGTTCTATCTGATATAATAAAAAAGATCTGTAGTAATAATATTGAATTAACTACGCCAATTCTTGTTTTATGTCCATTTTTTTGTATTTTGCAACGTAGTTAATTCTTACACTGAGAAAAATAATGTAGTAAAGTTTACTATAATTTCTTGTAATTGGAGGACAGACTTGAATATGAAAAAAAGTGCCATAAAATTTGGAAAAATTACAGTTTTTATAATAAAATTTACCACAACTATGGCAAGTTTTACTACAAAAAATTGGAATTCGAGTCTGTGCTTCAATTACAAAAATGTATAGTAAACTTTACTACATTATTTTTCTCAATGTACTAAAATATTAAATAACTTTTCCCTTCTTAAAAAAGTGATGAGCCGCCATGTTGAAGCATCTAAAGGCTTCGTTTTGATTGGTCAATATAGAAAAAGCGCCAAGATTTGCTTTATTTGAATTGTTGAAATTGAGAAGTTTGAATATTTAAAAATGAAAATGGATTTTTAGAATAAAAAATTATAACTATTCAATCGAAACAGTGTTCAATCGGTGTCGATTCATCTGTCGAATTCGAGCGTTGATATGACGAATAATAAGAAAGAAAAAAATCGAAAATAGTAAAAAAAGGCGATGCGCATCGCATCGCGTCACTCTCTTCTCCGTGAGAGTTATAAACTATCAGACGCGTTTAAAGAATTACTATATTATTTACACATAAGTTGAAATCTGTTTAATATTTTGTTTGCGTTGCTGTCGCATAGGCGATCTAGCTATTTGCCTCAAACGGCTATCTATAAAGGCAGCTACTGTTGACGAGCAATCTAGCTCGAGTCGCACAGACGACGATTATTCAACATTCGCATTTTGTATTTTATCTTCGAGGATTTTTTTACCTTAATAGATTTTTCCCTCATGGTCTAATAAATATTAACATCATTATTTGGACCATAAAATCGTGTGTCATTATTTATTATTTAATCATAAGTGTGAACTTGTTTTTCGACTCAACATAACTAAATCAAAATAGCATCGTTAATAGTAAAAAAAATATTACAAATTAAAAATTAGAATGTGTAAAGTACAATGAAAAACACGAATATTGTTTTTTGCTCGCTCAACGCAATCAATGCGACCACAATTTGGAATCCAAAGGCATCGCTTCAAATAAAATATCTACAATTAAAGAAATTAGGTTATTGTTGTGTACGTAAATATTACGTAATATGTAACGTAATATGTATATTTTTAACGTATTTTTCTGCTTTTTAAATAAAATATAATACAATTCAAGTGAACTGAAGTGATAAAATGCATGAGAATTTAAGGTTATGATAATGAAAGTTTTATTATTTTTATTAAATCTTTATTATGCGTCTTCTTAATAGTGCTTATTACAAGTATTCCTAAAAAGTTAAAAAGTTCTCGCTGACAAATTTAACCAATAACATTTTGATTTAAAAAAAAGATTTTAATTGAAAAAGACTAAATTTTGTTCAAAAGTAATAAATTAACATTAAAGAAACTAAAAATAGGGAGACTACAAGTTTTTAATAATAAAAGGCATTGCAATACACATTTTGTATATTGAGTTATGTTCTATGTAACTTAAATTCTTAATGTAAATTATATAAAAATAATTGTAACATTTACAGGTTTATTACTATTGAACAAAGTATACAAAATGTGTATTGAAATACCTTTATTAAAAACATTTAGTCTCTCTATTTTT
>UCOL01005807.1:0-10804 GCA_900474335.1 Ormyrus nitidulus | reverse complement strand
CTTAGAATCAAACCGTCGATCACGCTCTCGTAGCTCAAAAACAAGTTATCGATCTCGCTCCGGCAGTCGGAGATCAAGTCGATCACGCTCTCGCTCTTTTAGCTCAAAATCAAGTCGTCCATCACATGCTGGTAGCTCAGGGCCAAGTTTTCAATCACATTCTCCTAGTTCAGGACCAAGAATCCATCTGGCCCTTCTAGTTTAGGATCAAGTCATCGATCACGCTCCTGTAGCTTAAGATCAAACCGCCAATCACGCTCTCGTAGCTCAAAATCGAGTTATCTATCACGCTCCGGCAGCCGAGGATCAAGTTGATCACGCTCTCGTTCTCCTAGCATAAGATCAAGTAGTCGGTCACGCACTCCTAGCTCTGTACCAAGTCGTCCATCATCTGCTCGTAACTCAGGACCCAATCATCCATCACCCGCTCGTAGCTCAGGAGCAAATCATCGATCTGCCCCTCCTAGCTTAGGAGATCAAGTAATCGATCACACCCTAGTAGCTTAGAATCGAACCGTCGATCACGCTCTGATAGCTCAACCTGCAACCCAGGATCAAGTCGATCACGTTCTCGTAGTATAAGACCAAGTTGCTTGTCACGCCCTCATAGCTCACGACAAAGTCACCTGTCTCGCTCTGGTAGCTCAAGACCAAACTGTCGATCACGATCTCGGCCCTCAAGATTAAATCGTCGATCACGTTCTCATAGCTCAAGAGCAAGTCGCCTATCACACTCTCGTAGATTAGAATCAAATCGTCCACTTCATTCTTCGGCTGAACAGCAGCGTTATTCAGTATCTCAACGCCGATCTCAGTCCTTTTCCCATCATCGTTCTCACGCTTCGGTTGTCGCGGCGTCTGGTGAGCGCCGGAGGAATCCTGGTGGAGCAGGCTGTCTGTCGTAATTTAACATGGCAGGCGACGCGCGTGTCGAGCTATGCGTCGAGGTATTCAGCTAAAACATAATCTCTGGTAGTTTTTCATTCAGTTTTTCATTTTTCATGGCTCTCTTCTATAAAAGCTATAATTGCAGTCTTTAGCATTCGGTTGACTCTTTCAACCGGGTTCGCCTGAGAATGATATGACGGTGTCGTGGAATGATGAACTCCAACGAAATCTAGGTATTCGTCCATGAAACGGTTTTTAAACTCCGTGCCGTTGTCCGAGTGAAACACCTCCGGAGTGCCGAAACGCAGAAAAATCCTCTCCTTCAGCGCTTTCAGGACCCTTTGTGCGTTTGCTTTGCGGGTGGGCATGTACTCTATCCACCGCGTAAATCAGTCTTGAAAGACCAAGATATACTCGTGGCCTTGCTTGCTACGGATGAAAGGACCGGTGATATCTTCGGCTACTACTTGCCAGAGCCGCTCAATAATTCTTTGGCCCATTAGGCCTGCGGGAGCTCTCTGCTCGACCTTACATTGCTGGCACACAAGACATTTTCGCACATATTCTTGCACTGTCTTGTATTGGTTCTGCCAGTAGTAATATTTCGATACCTGGGCGAAGGTTTTCTTTCTGCCGAGATGTCCAGCCTTAGCTTCATCATGGCACTCTTTCATGACCTCGTTCCAATGCTCTTTGGGGACAACTAGCTTCCATCCCTCTTCATTTTCGCCGAGCGCTTCCTCAACGCTCGGGTCTGGGCGGTAAATATAGAGCTGTCCGCCTGCTACTTTCCACGTAAGATGCTCGTTCGGTTCTGCCTGGACTTTCTTCAATTTCTCCAGGTACCACTCGTCCGTGGTGCTCGCCGCCCAAGATATGGCGTCTACGGTTGGCTCGTCTCCTTCTGTCATACGTGACAGAGCATCTGGAATGTGGTTTAACGCTCCCTTTCGATGCTTGACCTCGAAACTATGGCTTTGCAGTTTTAGCGCCCACCTCGCGAGTCGGTCAGTCGGACTCTGCATCATGTAGATCCATTTCAAGCTGTGGTGATCCGTCACGATGAGGAAGTGGTATCCTTCGATATAGGCGCGGAACTTATCAATCGCCCACACTACAGAGGCATTCTCTCTCGGTTACGGAGTAGTTGCGCTCAGCCTGGGAGAGCGAGCTGCTCGCGAATTCTAGTACACGCTCCTGACTATCTACAGCTTGAAATAGTACAGTCCTGATCCCGGTGTTGCTTGCGTCCGTCTGAATGACATCGCAGGCTAAAATCCGGGCGGTGGAGCACTGGTGCAGAGGCGATCAGAGCTTTGATGCCATCGAAGGCGCTCTGTTGATCCTCCCGTCACTCATACTTGATGCCCTTCTTCGCAAGATGTGTGAGTAAGGCGGCTATCATGGCAAAGTCTTTTAGGAATTTTTGATACGATGACGCCATGCCTAGGAAGCACCTGAGCTGCTGGTATTGCATTGCGGGTGCAATCTTCTCTGGGTCTGGTCGAAATCCTTCGCGATTGACCAGCACGCCCAGATACCTTACTTCGTGCAGGCTCTTCTCCCTGTTGATGGATAGGCCGGCTTGCTTCACTAGTTCGAGCGCCTTCTTGAGCCATTGTGGACGCCCGGGAAAAGATGCTGTGGCGATAAAAATATCGTCCAGGTTCGAAAAAGCATGTGGCTCTATCTCGGGTCCAATCACTCGATCTATGAGCCTTTGAAATGTTGCACCCGCGTTCGATAACCTGTACGGCATCCGGATAAATTGAAATAACCCCAAGCCGGATACGATGAACACGGTGGTGATTGGCCGAGAAGCCTCCTGCAGGGGTATCTGGTGATACGCGCTAGTCAGATCCAGGGTAGATATGTAGTGTGCTGACTGCAGTTTACGTAAGTTCTGATCCATGTTCGGTAATGGATACGGGTCCGATTTAGATACTGCGTTGACTTTCCTGAAGTCTATGCAAAACCGGTATTTACCGTTTGCTTTGCGCACCATTACAGCTGGACTGGACCATCCAGTAGCCGATAATTCTACTACATCGGTTCCCAGTATTTCTCACACTTGAGCATGCATTTCTTCCTGCATTTTCTCGGATACCGGATACTGTTTTTGCCTAACCGGCCGAGTGTCTCCAATGTCGACGCACGAAAAGTCCCTTGGCAGGCACGCAGAACGCACTTGAAAAGTCCTTTAACATACCCGGTCTTGACGATTGAAAAGAACACGTGCGGGAAAGATGGCTGTCGCAAGAGATCTGCCCGCCTTCGCGCGCGTCTTCGACTTCGCTATCAGCGCGCGCGCCCCCAGTCGTTCATTACAGTATTTTTAACATTAATAGTATATTATGCAACAAGTGTGTAAAGTAAAAAGAAGGAGGGTCAGTTACGCCGGTTTTCGGTCTTCATAATTTTTGGTGATTTACTTTTGTTTTTTTATTATCTATTGTAACGATCAATGATCAATGACAGAGAAAAATCTGTTAAACAATAGTCCGTCGGAAAATTTGGGGCAATCGCAATACGTTTGCCACGAAAATTAAAAAGTAAAAAGTCGAAAATATGGGCATTATAATTAAAAACATTATTTTTATAAAATAATCTGTCATAAAACTAATAAAATCATTCTACGTATATATATTTCTTTCAGGTTTGTATGAAGATTATTCATATGATAATCATTATTATCAAAATCTTAATAAAGAGAAAAAAGGTATTTTGTTAAAAAATGCAACGGAAAACTTAAGTATACAAATAAGAGATGAAAGATTGAATGTAATATAATCAATAATAAATGTATATAATCATAAATTCATATTTTGTTGTTATTTATTTGTTTATAGGCTAATTCTAAATAAAAAACACATTAACCTGTTACCATTAACCATGTAAGGTTTTATTTTATTCGTCATAAGGCACATTACCCTTAACGCTGCAAACAGTCTACTCAATGTGTGCTTGTTATTAATATCCAAGCTTACGAATACTACCCCAAGACTCGTTCTACAGAGAAGATTCCACCGAACTCTCTCACCACCGGGGAAACAACGTCGGAAACCCATCTTGCTGAAGCCACCTAATAGTTGCCGATTTTATCGCAAAAGGTTTCACCGGTGAACGAATCGCTGCGAATCAATTAATTACTTGATTAGTTCTATGAAACTATTACACTTTTTATTGCAAAAGAAAAAAAATACAAAGGTACGGTATACGTATTTATGATTAGAATCTTCTCCATATACAGAAATGATCGCGTCGTGCCTACCGCAATAGCACCAAGAGCAAACACGATTTCGTCAAGTAATATGAGAATTCTAAATAAACTCTTACTTTTACACTCGATACTGCTATGACTGCTGGGACTTGTTCTCTACTTGCACTCATTTTGTATGTCAAACTAAAATAAAAAAAAAAAAATATTCGCGCCGCAAAATCTACTTTGCAAAAATAAAAAAAACGGGTGTCTTTCGTTCTATAGATCAACTGAAAAATGCTTGAAATAGAAAAGCTGAAAATTTGGCGGATGATATTTTTTGCGGTCTGACAAATTTTTCCTGTTACGCTGGACTTAGTTTCTGCGCCGTAAAAGCAAGTTAGAAAAATTAAAAACCAGGTTCCGTTTTCATTGCCTAGATCGACTGGAAAATGCTTAAAATGGAAAAAACTGAAAATTTGGCTAGCTATATTTTTTTCGGTCAGATTTAGATTTTTTCTGATTTGTTGGACTTAGTTTTGTCATTACATGAGATTTTTCAGTAGGGCAGTTGGATAACCCTTCAACATGAAAAGTGTACTTCAACCTAAGGGTCAAGGCATGACAAAAATTATTAATTCTTATCAATTTATTAAAAAAGAAATGAAAAATTCGTATTTTCTTACACTTAAATGTATCTGGGGTAATCTTAGTGCTCTGTTGCATAAATAGGGGAAGAGGTTCGGTTGTAGGCATGGTTTGGTTGTGGATACCCCCGTGTTTCTGTTGACACAAAGCAGATGAGGTTTTTCTGACAAATGTCATTTATGTATTCTGGCAGCACGTCTTTTTATGCCAAATATTGAAGCGAACAAACGCGTCTGCTTTATGCTGTGAACAAATTAATTTTTGTGTGC
The DNA here is from genome assembly GCA_900474335.1 of Ormyrus nitidulus. Classification (NCBI taxonomy): domain Eukaryota; kingdom Metazoa; phylum Arthropoda; class Insecta; order Hymenoptera; family Ormyridae; genus Ormyrus; species Ormyrus nitidulus. The sequence continues at coordinate 5,800 of UCOL01005807.1, read as the reverse complement.
TTAAAAAAAATCGCAAAAATTTATTTAAACTTTTTCAACTGTATTACAAATCAAAGTGAATCAATACAGGTGAGTGTAATGCATATTTATTGAGTAGGAATTGATTCCTACTTTGTGATGCAATATCGATTGCAACCAATATGTTGACAATTTTTTTCACCACTTCTCAAAATGGTTGGCAAATTCGGTGGTGGGCACCGAAATTAGTTCGGTTGTAGGCACCCGTTTTGTTTTTTTGAAAAATGGTGGAATATCGTCGTTGATTGAACTTAACTACTTAGTAAGCAATAGCTAATGAAATATACGTATGTTGATAATTTTTTATGTTCCCATGATTTCTTTTATTTTAAAATGTCAATGGTGTTTTTATGTTTTTTTCGATTTTTTTAGCCATGTCGTCCAAAACTAAATCGAAAAAATCGTCGGATATGGATTTTAATGTGCTGCTTGATGCCATTAAACATTGTTCTGTGGATAAGCTGTCCACAAAATCGACTGCCGCAATGCATGCGATTTCCCGAACCACTCTTCAACGCTACGTGAAGAAAATGGAAGAACATTTCGCAGACATCGAAAACATCGAAGATGGTGCTTTATTGGATTTTCTTCGAGGCTGTAACAAGCGCGTGCCATCGAATCAGGTCTTCTCGACAGCCCAGGAGAACGAATTCGTCACATACATTTTGAAATGCTTCGCTCACTACTACGGACTCAGCATAAATGAGTTGCGCGAGTTGGCATATCAGTTTGCCGTGAAGCTTGGCGTTGATTTTCCCAACAGTTGGAATGAGGATCAGAAAGCGGGCATGGAATGGTACAAAAAATTCATGCGCCGACACACTCAACTGTCTTTACGCACCCCGGAGCAAACATCATTGAATCGCGTAAAGGCTTTCTGCAAAACCAAGGTGCAGAAGTTTTTCGACCAACTCGGCGCGATGTACGATGGGCATCATTTTCCGGCTACGCACGTCTACAATATGGATGAATCGGGGTTTTCTACCGTTCCAACGAAAATTGGCCGAGTGATCACCTTGAAGGGCATACGGCGTGTTGGTAAAGTGGAGGCCGCTGAACGAGGCACCATGATTACCATGGCGTTGACAGTCGACGCTAATGGAAACAGTTTGCCGCCGTTTTTCTTGTATCCAAGAAAAAAAATGCAAAACTGCTATCTTGGTAATGCTTCTTCGGGTACGGCTGCTTTTGCAAATGGCTCTGGATGGATGAATCAAGCGACATTCGTTCGTTACATGCGGCATTTCATCGTGTTTGCCAAGCCAACGACAGCTTCTCCTATTTTGCTGCTTCTGGATAATCACGCCAGCCACCTGTCGGTAGAAGCGCTAGACTTGGCCGTCATGAATGGTGTGCACATACTTTCGTTTCCACCGCATTGCAGCCACCGGCTTCAGCCTTTGGATGTTTCTGTGTTTGGACCGGTGAAGACTTATTTCAAGTCACAGTGTATGGCTTGGCAAAAGAACAATGCCAATAAGGGCTTGGAAATACGTCACCTGGCCGGCTTGATCTGCAAAGCGCTTAATCTGGCGTTGACACCGAAGTCAATCAAGTCTGGCTTCCGCGCAACAGGTATCATGCCATTCGATCCAGACATTTTCAGTGAAGCTGATTATGTTGAAGCCGTTGGACAAACTCCAGAGCCGTTAACTCCAGAGCCATCTACATCGGGTTCTCGTGCTATGTCAGTGAGCAATCTTTCGATTTTGGATGACATCGGTCCATTGCGCGGTGTGACGCCAAAGAAGCCATTGGATCACGGGCGCAAACCAATGGAGAGCTCGATGCTGACTTCTTCGGACATTCTTTCCGGTTTAAAGAAGAAAGCAGCTGAGCGGAATGCTAAACAAGCGACCAATGACGCCAAGAAAGCGACAGTAGCTAAGCGCGCCAAACCAACTCCAGCCAAGCGCGCCATACCAACTCCAGCCAAGCGCGCCAATCCATCTCCAGCCAAGCGGGCCAAACCAACTTCAGCCAAGCGTGCCAATGCAACTCCAGCCAAACCAACAGTTAAGCGCGCCAAGCCAAACGACTCTCCGCCATCTGACGACGATGTGGAATTCTGCCTCATTTGTTTGGAGCTTTTGCCACGCAAATTGACGGACGCCAATTCCATCAAATGTAACGAATGCGATCGGCCCGTCCATCTAAAATGTGCAGGCATGCGCGCCAACTACTTCACTTGCAAACATTGTGTTTCAGACGAAAAATGATGTCACAAATTTCTAAAATGTTGTTTTCAAATAGTTTGTTCTAAAATGTTAAATAGTTGTTCTAAAATGTTCTTGTAAAATAGTCTGCTTCTAAAATGAATAAAATTTGATTTTTTCTATATTCTTGGTGATTTTTCTTCATGTTTTCCTATTTTCAGCAGATTTTGCAAGGGTGCCCACAACCAAACCAAAAAAAAATTTTTGCCAAAAATGACCACTTCACAAAATTTAAAAAAAAAATTTTCTATTTGACGGAATCGGTTTTATTTCTTCATTAGTAGTTAGCTAATGTCTCCAGCTTTCCATAGATATCTAAATGTCCGAAAAATATGCATTTCATGAAAAGTTACGAGCCAAAAACAAAAGGGTGCCCACAACCGATACCTTTCCCCTATATTATGCAACCAGTGCGTAAAACTTTACATATGAGTTGCGTACGATATTTTTTGATATACTGTGCGAAAAATTTAACTTTTTACTTTACGTATACTTTATTGGAATCGTACATTTCGACATGAGTGTCAAAGTTGATTAATTATTCCGGGAGACATTTTTCGCCCGAGCGAAGCGAGGGAGAAAAGTTGAAGAAGGTAAAAATCAACTTACACACTAGTATCGAAATGTATCTTATATCACTGAAAAATCTAATCAAAGTCTTGATTTTGCGGTTAGAGCGGTATCAAATTTATTTTTGTAATGATTTCCGAAAACAATTAAATAAACTGTTGATAGATAATGCAAGCTACGTATTACTCAAAACGTTTCCTTTCATTTATTTTTTAAATTTTTAAAGTTTTTTTTAAGATTAGTTGAAATCCGGCGTTATTAAGTTATTATCATGCATAAATTTATTGTAGGATCTAAAAACAGACAAAGATGAGGATTATTGTAGAAAAATTAATGAGGTACTTAATAATCCTCCTACACCTGGCTCGCAAAGAACTGGAGGAGTTAATCCAGAAGGTGACTTGCAAAACTTATTGAATAACATGTCTCAGCAACAGCTAATGCAGCTTTTTGGAGGCGTTGGGCATATTGGTGGACTTGGTAGCTTATTAGGAACTATGAACCGGCCTTTTAGTGGAAACAGAAGTTCCACTTCTTCAGTAACTCCAGTTACAACTAGACCACCAGCCTTATTAACCTCTAGTCCTGCTGCTGTTATACAAGAAACACCTAAATCAACAGGTAATGTATAAGAATGTAATTGTTACAAATTTCAGGTAGGAGAGAGTTGAGTAGCTTTTTATACATTTAATATTAATTTGATAGAAAGATATCACTTTTCTATATAGGTAAATACACAGTAGTTTTAACTATAGTAGTTTTAACTACTGCGTGACGATTTTTTCGACGTAATTTATTGGTGCTATTCACTTGCCATGCGAAGCACATGATTGTCTATTTTATGTGTTTTGAACGGCAAGCAAATAGCAATAAATTATGCCGAAAAAAGTCACACACTATTTTGCGATTTGAAGACGTGGCTGCAAACGTTCCGTCAACGAAAACGTACAACTTGCGTCAGCTGTTCTGCCTTTCTGCTACGCGTCGCAACACGGAAATCCAGTCGCGTTTTCAAATCGTTGTATCTCGATTAATAATCATCAAATCAATGTAAAATTTTGGGGAAAACTTCTCTATGCATCAAGGAACAACTTTCTCGCTGAAAGTTTTTTCAAAGGGATACTTCATTACACACTTTTTCTCGGCGAATTACCGAAAACCTAACATTTTGGGTAGAGCACTTGCTAATTAAATTTTATTAGACTGACCCAGAATACTATTATTCTGATCACGTTTTCAGCATCCGTAGTATTTACTTTATATATGCTGAAAAATTCAAATGCATTTATCACGGAGATATAGCGATTTAAATTTCAAAAATTAATGATTTCGATCGATAAAAATTTTGCAGTTTTTATTTTTTATCTTGGAAACTATTAATCGTATAAAAATCTTGTAAATGTAAAAAAATTGAGTTTTTTCATGCTCTATATAATGGTATTTTTGAAAAATTGAATTGCAATCTTTGAAAAATCGACCCTGCACGTCATGATTTTTGGCCGCGGCCGAGCGTTCGGCCGGTTTCTTGATCCATAGCCTCAATTATTGAAATATTGAGAAGTTACATAATTAATTGTACACAGAAATCACACAAATAAATAAATGTTATTTAAATCAACAATGACTTCGATGAGCTCTCTGACCAACTGTTGCTTGCGGAGAAAGACGACGAAGTGGGTGGTGGCGCTCTCTAATATAAATGTAACTACGTACTATAAGGGGGCTTGTAACGTACGATACGCTTCAAAAGTAGAGCGCGTTGCTAGCATACTCTAGTACACGTCCCACTCCTTTTATCCCGGCATCCCGCGTAAGAAAAATTCACCTTGGGCAAACTTCGGCTGAAGTAGTAATTCAAATGAACTGCATCTAAATTCAGCCCATGAGACACTGACAAACTTGCGTTTTCTCTCAAAATATATTTAGCAGAAGTTCAGAAAAAGTTTAATTAAATATTGAAAAAATAGAGTAATCTACAAAGAAAGAAAAAAATTTTGCCTCCTGCCGGAGGAGAATTGATCCGACGGACTTCGGCTCGGCAGGCTGACATTTAACCCACTCAGCTATTGTAATTGTTATTGTCAACAAATTAAATTAAAGTTAAAACTTTCGAGCCATTAGACCTAACCTTTAAATTTTTGTTACATTTAGAATTTATATCCTTGACAGAAACAATAACGATAGTGCAGTTGCCTGATTAGAAAAAAAGTTAAGCCTATTTGAAGCGCTCATCAGGGCCTGGCGTGGCTGTAACATCAGCACCTGATAAGGCATGAAACGGTGTGCAAATAAGGCCCCTAAATGCTAAATGTCAGCTTCAAGAATGTAAAGTTAAAAATTTGAAATTAAATCAGAAGTACGAGCCATAATACGCGCGCGCGGCATGTACTTAGTCTTCCTTTATGTTTAAGAATATTTGTAAAAAGTAAAAAGTATAATACATTTGTATTGTAACATATAAAATAGCACAATTTTCCTTTATAATAGAATTACTTTTGATCTCTTAAACATTCGTAAAATTTAGTCTCCTTAAACAATCGTTTATCTTTATTTTTTTACTGCGCAGTAAACTTCATTAGTATATTCCGCGTAAAAAATGATTTGAAAAGAATTGTTAAAGAGTTGAATAACTTTTTATTAGGATTTATTGTTAAAATCAAGTGCAAAATCTGTAAAAAAATCAGTGGTCATTGAAAATATATCAATAAAAGGGTAAAAGTTTACTTACAAGCTTATCGAAAACATGTTTGCTATTTTCAATTTCAAAATCAAAATTATTAAAATCTTCCGTTGTTTTTAGAGGTACTTTGTAATTAAATGTAGTAATGAAATCGTGCAGCGTCACTATCTTAGCTTGATGTAACGCAGTTTTTTGTGATATTACTATCTGCTCTACATCAGAAACCTATTTCTGTAGAGCCCTTATTGCTTCCTCCTAGAGGAAGCTTTGTGATATTAATTTTTGGGTTTGTTCTAAAAATCTGTTATAATTGCAT
>UCOL01005806.1:0-10805 GCA_900474335.1 Ormyrus nitidulus | reverse complement strand
GAGCGTGCGGCTATCGACATAAGGCGGGGCTCCTTCGCTAAGCACGTCAAGATAGCTTCGAAAATTTAAGAGTACTCTGCCAGGCGATTGGTGCGCCTCCGAACGTTCAAAGTGTATTTTTCTAATTTATTTAAAAAAAAACGATAATTAGAAACTAATTACATAGCTTCCCCACTGTAGATAATATCCAAGTATTATTTCAAAAATAATTTCACAAAGAAAGAATTGAAAATGTAGATGTAATCTGGAGGAAAAATTTCAAGTTGCAACAGCAGATTAATTATTTTCGTCTGCTGTGTCTTCAAATTATTTCCTTCGGATGTTTGTATTTTCCCTCGTTTCTTCGTGAAACTTTTTTTGAAATACGCTTTGATATTACCTACAGGTGGATGGGAACATTTTATTTACTGGATTTAGAGTTGTCAATTAATTTTAAATTAATATATAAAATTTTCATAGTTGAAGAAGGGACCACAATCAGTTCGGACTTGGGCAATTTCGGTAGAGTTTTACAGCACGGCCCATCTGTTTATCTTTTGTCAAACTTCGTCACCCGCCTCGCATCGTATTTCACAACTTTTAGCTCGAATTTAGTTATTATGTTACCTTTTCTTTTCTTATAATGGCAGCTACCTCGCTAACCTAGCATTCCGTGGTCGAAAATGCTTTAAAATTGTTTTAATCTCGAAAAATACACATTGTACTGTGACCGTCAATTTTTAGTCCGACATCTCCTTAAAGGGCCCACGTAAAGCGGGACTAGTCCGCGGAGTCCGCGTTCGCGAGCCACGAGAGAGTAAGAGGAGCGGAGAGTCAGACGTAAGGAAGCCAAGAGGATTGCACTTCATTCTTGAAATTTATACGGCAGTTTATGTTTCTTTAATATAGGTAAATACTATTTCAAGCATCTTGATAGATATTTAAAAAAAATGTTTCAAGCTATGTCGTTAAAGTTTTTAATTCAGTTTTTGGAAAAACGTTTGCATGCTCAAAATACAATTTTTGGCTTGTTTATTTTATTTTATTACTCTCTAATCATCTGGTAATTTATTGTTTCAAAGGTTTTTCAATGTCTGTGACATTGCAAACAAATTTTTAATTATAATAATAAATCGTCTACTAACCCATTAACGGGTAAATTGACCAAAATTTTTCAATTTTTGTAGCCTATTAGATTCTATTAAAAAAGCAATTATTTGTCGATCGTACTATCCCGAGTGCAGCTTATACCTGTGGCTTTTGTTTACAATCGCGCAGCCAGTTTTTCTCCCCTCTTGGCTCGCTTACGGCTACCTCTCCGCTCTTCTCTGTCTCGCGGCTCGCGAGCGCGGACTCCACGAACTAGCCTCGCCTTACGTGGGTCCTTCAAATTTTCGAAGCTATCTTTGTTTACGATCATGCTTGTCCTCCTATCTTGACGTGCTTAGCGAAGGAGCCCCGCCTTATGTCGATAGCCGCACGCTCATTGGTTTTATCTTTAATTAACATTTACCCAAAAACTATGGGGCGTATGCAAAAATGGTATTAGGATTATTTGCTCAGAATTTAATTTTTTACCTCCCACTACTGTACTGCTAAAGATTTTCGGAACACCCTGTATAATATCGAATACACAGGAGAGTTAATGTTATTTAGGGCAAGGTATGGTTTGTGCACTTTTGTGCACAAACAGATAAGAATCGTGCACATATTAATCGTACACACTTTTTAGCATTGCTTAAATGTACATATAGTTATATTTGTCCTCGCTCTCCTACACTAACAGTAGTATTCCATCGAATCGACTACTGCTACACGCATTTAGAGACCTGAAATTAAAAACAAAAGCGACCCCTACCTATCTCGCGCCGCAACCTTCTATCTTCACTTTTCTTTCGAGCGCGCTACGAGGTACACGCGTTTTGAGTGTTCGCGCCGTTTTCCGTTGCAATCCGGATTGAAAAAATATTCAAGGATGGGTAAGCATAGAAAGAGAGAATTAAGTGACGAAGAAAGAATAGAAAGGTATTCGAAGAAAATTCGAAAGCTAGAAGAAGCAAGGAGAAAGAGTTCAACAGAAAAGGTTAGCTTCGAGAACAAAGGTGACGAGAACACTGCAGTTACATCGGCGGAGAATTCTGAGAAATCTTCAGAAGAAGAGATTGTCAAGGAGACACAAGATGATGGTCAATGGCTGAAAATTGTAAGTAGAGTTGAAAGTTTGTCTTTGTCAAGTAACGGTTTTAATAAAAGTTAGCTGTAGAGAGAAGTTGAACGTTTAGAATATATAAATATCGAGAACGAAAAATACGTTAGACGCCATGTTTACATGTATGGTAAAACAAAAGCGAGATGTCGAGACAATGCTTACACGTGTGGTAAGTTGAGGTCAAATTCGCATGTCTGTGCTGACTGCTTGGTTAGACAGAGACAAATATAAATTCGCGTGTCTGTGCTAACTGCTTGGTTAGACAGAGACAAAATTTTATGATTATGTTTATACTTTGATGTTATTTTTGATTTTCGTTGTATAAAAAATGCAGTCCAAGTCAAGAAAAGCTTTTATTGAACCTGGCCTGTCTAAAGAGACAGTAGCTATTTTAAAAGAAACAGAGATTGGCGAGTTTTTGTACGGCGATCAGTTAGGAGAGAAGATCAAGGAGGCCAAGGCCATAAACAAACTACGAGAGAGAACGCCCAAGGTCCTGCTCGTCAACAGATGCCTCAGAGGCAGGAAAATAAATAGTAGATGTAAGTGAAAAGGCTGGTAGTTTAAGAAAACATGTAAATGCGTGGAGAGAAATCACAGATGATAGGTTTATTTTAGATAGTATTCAGGGATATAGGATCCCAATTTTTTGTAAAACACCTGGATCATCTAATAGTAAAAATTTGGAAAGGTTTAATAACAAATCGCAGTTTAAAGATCTTCAGATTGCAATTAAAGAATTAATAAATAAAGGTGCAATTGAGAGATGCATAGATTGTGAGGATCAATTTGTGTCCTCTTATTTTTTAGTTGATAAGCCAGATGGATCTCACAGATTTATTTTAAATTTAAAATATTTAAATAAATTTATTTACAAATGTCATTTCAAAATTGAAGATCTTAGAACTGCAGTAGAGTTGATCTTTCCAGGTTACTTTCTTGCGTCAATTCATTTAAAAGATGCATACTTTCGTGTACCAGTACATAAGGAAAGTAGAAAATTGTTAAGATTTCGATTTGATAAAAAATTGTATCAATTTGTTTGTTTACCATTCGGTTTGTGTACTGCTCCCTACATTTTTACTAAGCTAATGAAAGTGGTAATTAAACAATTAAGAGAGTGGGGACTTTCATCTGTGATTTATCTCGACGATATATTATGTATTGAAGAGACGTTTGAAAAATGCTCAGAAAATGTACGTATAACGGTTAAGTTATTAGAATCTCTAGGGCTTGCGATAAATTATAAAAAATCAAAAACTGAAGATAAAAGATAAAATATATATGAGTTAGTTAATAAATTTTTAGATTTACATGTCTGCTCAATAAGGGAATTTGCATATCTTATTGGAAAGCTTATATCATGTTGCCCTGCAGTGGAATACGCTTGACTTTACGTTAAATCTTTAGAAAAAGAAAAAATATTCCAATTCATAATAAATGATTATGATTTCAGAAAATTAATGACGATTCCTCCGAAGGTAAAAGAAGATTTACGATGGTGGAAAGAAAGAAGATACACAGATGCCTCTTCCACTGGTTGGGGAGCAACAGATGGCAATAGAAAGATTTACGGTTTTTGGTCCCGAGATGAATTAATATTTCATATTAATTATCTGGAATTATTAGTAATAAAGATTGCCTTAGTTGAATTAGCTTCCGAATTAAGAGATGTGCAGATTCTTGTAATGACAGACAACACAACGGCCTTATCTTATGTTAATAAGATGGGGGGTGTCCGTTTTCCCAAATTTAGCAAATTGGCCACCGAAATATGGCAATGGGCTGAGTCGCGAAATATTATATTGCTAGCATCATACATTCAATCAAAAAAGAATGTAGTAGCAGATAGATTATCTAGAATTAAAAATTGGGATACAGAGTGGGAGCTTAACAATAAATATTATAAAATAATTATTGAGGAATTCGGGCTTCCTTATATAGATTTATTTGCAACATATGACAATGCTAAGTGTGAGAGATTTGTATCGTAGAAACCGGATAAAAATGCGTTTTATGTAGATGCTTTTACAATCGACTGGTCGCGATTTTATTTTTACGCGTTTCCTCCTTTTTCTTTAATTTTAAAGATGTTAGCTAAAATTAAACGAGATAGAGCATATGAAATAGTAGTAATTCCACTCTGGAAAAATCAAGCTTGGTTTCCACTCTTTGACAGTTTAAGAGTAGGTAAACCAATATTATTTACAGCCAATACTGATCTACTATTGTTATCTTATTGCAGGAATCAAATACATCCACGCGCGAGACATTTAAATTTAATTGCGTCTAGAGTATCAGGGAAGCACTTGTAAATAGAAATGTCCCAGAGGAAGCTCTAGAGATTATGGTAGCCTCTTTAAGTGATTCTACTTTGAAGCAATACACCAGTTCATTAAAACTGTGGAAACAATTTTGCGATAGGGAGACGTTAGATACTGCAAGTATTAGCTTTAGTCTTCTTTTAAAATTTTTAACTGAATATTTTCATAAAGGCGCTTCATATGGAACACTTAATTCGCATAGAAGCGCGATCTCTCTCTTAACTAGGGATAAGATAGGCGAGCATCCGGATGTTTCAAGGTTCATGAAAGGAGTCGCAAAGCTCAGACCCCCAAAACCGAAATATACTTGTACTTGGGATGTGTCAATTGTATTAAACTTTTTAGAAAATTTAGACGTATCAGAGATTAAAAATTTAGCGTACAAAACCGTGACATTGCTAGCTTTATGTACAGCACACAGAGCGCAGACTCTGGCAAAAATTAAACTAAGTTATATAAAGAAAAGACCAACCGGATTGGAAATAAAAATTCCAGACACAATAAAAACTTCGAGACCGGGTCGTTATGAGCCTGTCTTAGAAATACCATATTTCAATGATCGACCAGGTTTGTGTGTAGTATCAACAGTATTAGCTTATATAAATAGGACTGAATCTGTAAGAATTGATATAGATACTATTAGAAATAGTGCAGGTTGGTCGGAGGGATCTAAAGTTTTTGCAACACATTATAAAAGGCCTATACGGCAGACTGGTTGTGATTTTGCAAGGGCCATATTACAAAGTGTTCCATAGTACAAGTTGTGTGCATTATTTAATATAAGTATATACGCGTTTAAATATTTAAATGACAGTGTTTTTAATTAAAAGTTTTATTTAACAGGTAATGTATATTTATATTTTGTTTATAAGTAAGTTTACCGTCTAATGATTCTCAAAAGAATTTGGAGTAAATGATATATAAAGTTTATCTGCATTAATGACAATAACTTTGCGTTTTATAGCATCAATTTCATAAGCTTTGAGCTTCGTTTTCTGTTTTGTTACTTTGTAAATATGCTGTAAAATTGAAGATTCATTGTCATCGTTAAAATCATTGCTGGAGACGTACCATTCGCAACCGCAAATGTAACACGTGTCTATAGTAATTTTACTTATAATTTTTGTCAGTGTAACTGCGATATCACCATTTAGCATTTAGTATTTCAAATTGATTTATATACTTCGTATTTTATGACTTTTATACAATTTTATTACAATACACTGATTTTTTGTATAATGTTATCTTTTTTTCTCTCTCTCTCTATTTTATCATGAAATAAACGATTTTACATTGCCTATTTCACCTGAATAAGTTTTCCAAATAATATTGGCTTATTTGGATTTGAAATTTCGAGTTTAATTTCAGTCTTTTTTTTAAAACGTCTTCTAGTCCACCGAGATACATGCTTTTCATTATAATCGAAAGAATTGTATAATTTATAAACCTGTTTCTTTTTGTCATCCATCTTTTTTATTTAACTTTATACACAACACGATGATAAAAACTACTGCTACATTAATTACAGTGTCTGTAAAAGAAAAAATCAATATATTAATGTCTACAATTTTTTTATGTGAGGAGCAAGTGAACGAACACGAGGCTACGTAGATATCAACCATAAAAAAGCAGAACACAAAAAGGCAAAGGGAAAATTCAACAATACAAATCGATCGTCGCAACGCAACGCAAACAGCCGGTAACACAGGAACCAGCAGGCGACGCGAGCGGAAGACTGAGCCCGAAACGGGGCAGGCAACGGATCTCAAAAGGCAGCATCATAGAAAATTAAGAACCGCACAGTCCAATGGGGAAAACGTATTGCGCGGACCAACGACAAAGGATTTCAAAATCATTTACAAATCAAGTTTCGGAAAGAAGCGCCACCATTGAAAAATTCAACGTCGCGCAAGTTCAGCGCAGAAGAGCAAGCAGAGGCAGAGCGCTAGATCATCAAGCGAGAACGCTTTCGGAGAGAGCCGAAGCGGCTCGAAGGATGGATCGCGCTCGATGCTGCTCGCCAACACGATACAATGATTCCGAATTATGTAATTTACAAAGTTGGAATTATTCGGATTAAGATAAATTTAAGTTTTAAAATTCCGTTTTATTTTGAAGAATCACGTGAAAAAGAATTTCGTGCTATTTGAAATAGTTAATGATTCAAACTCGTGCATTCACCAAAATTTCATTAGATTGTATTAAGTTAAATTTTAAGAATTTTATAATCGCGTAAAGTAACTTTGCGGAAAGATTTGATGTTTAAAGCGAGTGGTAATAATTAACCAAATTTCTCGTTTGATCCTCGTGATTTTCTCGATCGGAGAAAATCGGACACAGACGCATCGTTTTTCGTGCGTCAAGATTTAAATAAATAGTAACTTAGATTTTGCGCAATCCAGCGAGCGACAAAAGACGAGAACGAAGAATCATCGTCCAGACAACAAGGTCCAGGCTTCTAGAGTGATATTTCTTCAAGTTTCATTCAGCAGAAAAATTAGAGTAAGGTTGTTATAATAGATTAAGTTAGATTTGATTTTGGTTAGAGCCACGATAGGTATTTTCGAGCGAGCGGTAGCGAAGCCCTTCGCTAACACTTTCGTATTAAAAAACTATAAACTTATAAACTTATAAACTCTTTACCCAGTTGGAAAAATTAATCGGATTCAATCTGATTCCATATGGAATCAGACTGATTCCAACTGATTTTTTCAACTGGGTATAGTTTTGGTTAATTTCTTTTATATAAGTTCGTGAGAATTCAAGAATATAAATAAGTTGTTTTTATCTAAGCATATAATCTTGGTTTATTAAACTCTCCTCCCTTGTTTTCCCGCTATTCCTAACTCAGAAAATTTCTCAGTACGCACCCGCTCTCCGACGGCTCAGTCGGCGGGATAAATTTCAATATTCGTTAAGACTGAGCAAAATCAAACATAAAATTACTTTATAACGAAACCCGCCTTTCGGCATCCCGCGAAAAGGCTATATCGTTATAATATTATTTAATTGAGTTATAATAGAGTAAGTCAATTGCCCGCGTGCAGCGAGAAGCATCGCCTAACGCCATAAATAAGTCATTTAAAATTTCAAATTATACACTGTCATTTAAAGTTTCAAATGCGTTTCATGCACTTATTCGCTCCTTGAATGTTGGTGGGGGGATAAACACAAGTATCAAAGCGCCTATGGTGGCAAAAAGACATTTTTAGGACTACTGATCTGTATTACTACTATACTGAAAATAATATCCAAAATATAGGGAAATTTAATTTTGAGTAGATTGTGTAACGGAACGAGGATAGAAATGGAAATGCGTCGATATATTCGTTACACTAGTAAATTTTGTATATATTTAAATGCCCTTTACTCACCATATCTGCTTTATTTATCTCCTTATTTTTTAATTTTTCTAATTTTTCATTTAAAATATCCCGTTTTTTCTGATTTATTCTTTTAGTTTCCTTAACAATTTTTTCAGATGATTCGTTGTCTGTGAAATCTGATGCTGGTTGTAATTTCTTTGGTGGACCACGATATCTTTGCTTTTTTATTTTTTCTTTTAATTTTTCTAGGGTCTCTATATAAAATAAATTTTAAACCTTTGTTTATATCCTATGTAGTGAAATATTATTAACCTTTAGACTGTCGGAAAGCCTATATATAGGCTCTAGAAAAAAATCAGTATTTTTCTGAGAAACAATATTCCGGGGTTTGGGTCGCTGATCACGAATTGGGGGTCAAATTGAAAATTCGCAGTTTTTTTTACTAAGTTTCAGAAATATTAAATATTGAAATATTAAATACGAAATATTAAATCTAGATTCGTGATCAACGACCCCAAAAACCTCTAAAATCATATTTTCACCGAATTTCAGGGATAAAAAAAATCTACAATAGAAAATTTTTTCTTTACCTTATTCCTGCCGGAAAGCCTATATGTAGGCTCAACCTCTGACATAAACTTTGTACATAGTTGATACATGATGCAAGACACAAATTTAGCCACTTTAAAGGTTTCAATCCCGACAATCTAAAGGTTGAAAAAAATAAATAAGTTACCTTCGTAAAAGAGAACTAAACCTTCTTTTACATTATCGCCGTCCAATTTTATTTTATATTTTTTTACTTTATTTATATTTGACAAATCTAAATGTGCAATTTTTGCTTCTTCAACTATATCACATGTATCGTCGTTATATTTTTTACATAAACAAACATTCTTCTGTAGTTCTCAAGCTACCTGTAGGAGGCGAAAAAACAAATTAGTATTCACAGATTCAGACGTAGATATGTATACCAGTGACAAGACTTATTATAAATAAAATTAATTATCAAATTTTTCAACTTTTATCAGATTTACATTTTAAAGTCGGTGTGCCTATTGGTACATAAAAAACGTAAAATACGTTAATTTACGTGGATATATAAGAAGAGCTTTGGAGCCGGATGTTTCTAGATTACTGAGAAAAATTAAAGAAACGCAAGATTTACGGAGCAAAGTTTCAGTAAAGTATAAAGACACGCACAAGAACACAGATCCCTATAAGATATTTTATCAAGCGCGTACAATAAGGCTTGAAAATATTCAAATACTGGTATTCAGTGACATCAAGTTCAGTGATCCCAATAACCGTAAGGAACCACTTTGGTCGTATTTAACTATTCAGAAATACTATGAAGCCTCAAGGCGTCATCCCGGTCCTCTAAGGGTTGATACAAGAGTGTGAAGCAGATTTTTCTTGCATGGGTGAAGTAGGTCGCCCGAGCGAAGCGAGGGATGAGAAGTGGGAAGATGGGAGGGAATGGAAGCTTGGGGGCGGGAGCAACGCGTTCCAATGTATCTATTATTCCGAGTGCATGAAATAAATTGATCTGCACATACTTCACGTACGCAGAACAAGCACCAAAAGGCGAGTTTTGCATACTTAGTTAAAAGTAGTATTTTCCGATACAAGATTGGTTCGAAAAAAGGGCATTTTCCATGCACCCGTACAAAAAACACATCGCATACAACACGCGCAGAACGCTATTTCACACGTGAAATAGCCCTTCTGCATCATTAGAAAATACCTTCCTTTTTCGTAACACCCATGGTTGCAGTTACTTTACGTACCTTCAGAAAACGTTGAGATAACCGGTAATTTTAAAAATCCAAGTACAAATTGCCCGGAGGACTATTTAGAGATTATAAATAATTCTTTAAAGAACTAATATGCCAACCCGACAACCACATAGCCCGGGTGAGAACTTAAACTGAACTTATTTTATACAGAATCGCAACAAATACGATCGCCTCACAAACACATGACTGGCGGAGTATTAAAATATGATAAATAATTCTTTAAACAATAAGAACATGCGCCCAAAAACCACATAGCCCGGGGGAGTTTTTAAAGAATATAAATAACTTTTTAAACAATTAATATCCGCGCGCAAAAACCACATGACTCGGGGGAGTTTTTAAAGATATAAATAATTCTTGAAACAATAAATACGTGCACTTAAAAACCACTTAACTCGAGGGAGTTTTTAAAGATATAAATCATTCTTGAAACAATAACTACGTGCACTCAAAAACCACATGGTAACGTAGTATTCGCCACGTTGCGACTTTCCGACTTTCGTCACAAAACGGTGCAATTCCACCGTGTGCTTACCTCTTTAAATTTGATTTTTGTGTTGAGCGCCAGGTGCTTGTACGCACCGAATTTATTTTTATCAAAAACTCACCTTCCGAATGAGACCTCTCCCCTCAGAGGGAATCCCGCCGAGACTCCGCACCACCGGAAAGAAAATGGCGAGTAACCCTCGTTGCGGACGTCGCCTTCTAGCCGCAAAATTTAACCAAGAGAACAGGAACGAGAAAACGCTGGGAAAATTACTGGACGCACGGGAAAGTAAATAAATAAATAAACGCGATCGATTTCTCTTAAACACACTTTGAATTGATTAAAAGTAAAGCAATTAGCGATCTACACGCTGAAAATTAACCTCTAAACCGCGCCTTTCCCGCTCGCGCCGAGAGCAATCGCGACTTCTATTATACAAGGACAAACCCGAGAAAATTACTGATGATTCTTACTCTTTGCTTATTGCAACTGGAAGCGCCGGTACTTCCTCTCTCGCTGTCGACTCTCACGCTGTCTTCTTTTTGTTTCCGCAACACACTCAATCAATCTACAAATCACACTCGGCAAACACTTCCGCTTTCTTTCACGACCAGGCAACGAATGGCGGATAATGGCCGCTTCGTCTTCTTCGCTGGTGGTCTCCTTCTTCATCATCAGCGC
>UCOL01005805.1:0-10808 GCA_900474335.1 Ormyrus nitidulus | reverse complement strand
GGGGGGGGGGGGGGGGGGGGGGGGGGGGGGGGAAGCCGTCGCTTTCGAGGTGAGTTGAAAATAGAGCGGGCGAGTGGAAACTGTTATATAAGAGATGGAGGGAGAGGAAGAGGGAGGATGATGGAATTTAACGGGTGATTTAGCAACGATTATTTCTGTGGAAAAGGAGGTCGGGAAAGAATTTTTTTGAGCGGCTCTTGAGAAGGAACTTTTCCCTTGTCCGCGATGAACTTAGCACTTGTTGTTTCTTAATTTCTTATCCGATTACAGTAATTGTTAAATTGACAGAGGGAAATTTTATTTTAAAATTATTATTTATCCTATATTGTTTTACGAATTGCAAATCGACAGTTTTTTAATATAATGTATTATTATGTATAGTTTTTCTGGATAAATAAATAAATAAAATAAATAAGTTTCTGGAATATGAGATGATATAAAATTTTAAAATAATAATTAACGTTAATTCTTTTTAAAAACAATTCATTTTGAACAGTACAGTCGCATGGGTAATATTAATAATAATACTGAATTGCTAACTACAAATTATGTGTCGCTTAACCATATCGGCAAAAATTTAACATTTTAATATTTAAGAACCCGCTAAAGATTCTACCAGGATAAATAATTTTGTTTAATATTTATTCTGTACATACAGCAACTGATAAAAATATATACTCTGGGTGCAAAATAAAAATGTCAGAATAAAAGCAAATGTCAATGCTTAACTGCTCGCAGCCCGGAGCTGACGTATTTCAGTTTGATTTCGAGAAATTGTCTCAAAATCTGTACATTCAACCAAACAATTATTAACAACACGTCAATCTAATTATAATCATGTCAGGCAAAACCTTCGCCCGACAGCTTATCAGTCTGCATCAATTCGCAACATTAAATTAAAAGCGCCCCTCAAAATCCACCTATTATAATACGTTTCCGGAAAAAATCGTCAATAGGTGTACGCGCAACGGAAAGACTCGCAACAAAACGACTCTCCCCGTCAGATTAATCGCTCGAAGTGACGGGGAGGGGGAGGGGCTCTGCATTCGCCCCGCGGCGATATCATCTGGCAACAAAAAGATTAAAGCGCCACCGTGTACGGGGGCAAACACGCTCGCGGAAAAGGGTAAAAAGCTCGAGTTTGTCTCTCTCCGCGCGGTTACGTGCGAAACCAAGGCGCAGAGCGCGCTTATCGCCGGGGCACGCGATCCGCGGCTTTTTTTCTGCGATGGAAACGAGCGATGAATTCGGGCCGCTATGAGCAGTCTGATTGGGGAGCAGCTCGGCGCGGCTTTTTTTTCTCTCCTCTCTTCGCGGTTATCCGTCGCTGCTTGAGCTGGATGCATTTGTTTGATCAATTAGGGACCGTTGCAATCGATGGATGGAATGATTTTGCTGCGTGCTCTTGGCAGGTGTTCGCTAACGCAATCTATCAAGCAGTTGGCATTGTATTATATATTAATAAATAATGATTATTGAAATTATGCTAATAACTTTCAACGGTTTTAGGAATTTATTACGAGCCAATTGTTTTCACCGGTCAATCAGTGATAAAATATTACTAGCAACGTTAATGAATCAACTCCAAATAACCGCACGAAACAAAACGCTTGAAAGTGCAATTTCCCGAGTGGAGCTCCAGCGCCCAAACACCGACGCGTTTTAAAATTGCCTTTCCAATTACCCGCGCATCTCGAATCAGTTGCCCCAACTTTCCCGCGGAGCGAGTAAACAGAGCTCGAGCAACGAGCGCGCGAATGTTAAAACAATAGCCGCGGATTCGCCGCGGCAGGCGGAAAAGCGCGCGGGCGAAGGTTAATCGGGCCGGGCGCGCGTATACACGATCTAATATGTATGACTGCGCGCGTGTAGCGCCACATGTGCCGCGCCGACTAAGGTGCCCTCGCCTGCCAGCCCGAGAGAGCCCACACTCGCCCGATGCATATTTATAAGGCTTGCGATTTCACTTGGGTGGGGAGGGGAGGGGGGGGGGCACCTCGCGACTTGCTGGACAATCAGCAGGCTGCGCGGCTTTTCTTTTATTTGCGCTTGAAGAATTTTCGACGCGTGCCGGGTTTTTTCGGAGGGGGGAAGTGGATTTAGCGGAGGGCCGCGGAGATGGATTGCAGTTTTGTTTGTTGGCGGTGCGAGTTGATAAAGCTTTTATTGAATGAGTTTGGGTCGGAAATGTGGATTGGCGTGTGATGTTTTCGTTGAAGGAAGGGGGTAATGTAATTAAACTCGAAGAATATGATGCAATTTTAAAATAAAATATAACGTTTTTGTTTACTAGCGTAGTAAATCAACTAAGTAAATAGGACGACTTTATTTTATTTGAATATAAAAAATGTTTTTCTTTAATCGACAGTATGTTTAGCTGAAAAAACAGTGACCTAAATTAGAATACGTTTATTCCATAACGAAACATCTATACTAATCAAACAAACTCAGAATCAATCATTTAGCAGAAAGTTTACTCACAATTAATAATGCAAATTATTTACAAACTGCCATAGAACGCCACGCGGATGCTACCACTCAAATATGCTGCAAAGTATTCTCCTCGCTTGCAGCGCAAAGTTTCGAGTTTCGCTCGATATGCATTATTCATATTAATAAACGATCGACCTCCGCGTCCTCCTCGAGTCTGTTGACTCTTCTTTCGAGGCGCGACTCAAATTTGTACACGGAGCCCCTCGGAGCCGCTGGGCGATGACTCGCAATAATCGAAGACCAACGTCCCTCCGGGGAAATGTCGACGTATTTGATTCGGAAGCTTCGTTCGCCGAGTCTCTGATCGAGTTGTGCCCCGCGGAGTTAGAAATTACGTGTTTCTGGTGATTTAGAAATTTTAATTTTGTTAATTACTCGCAATCGCAGTAATTATACGTTCGGTGATTAAATTAAATTAAATCGGGTATCTTGATTTATCACTCATACGCCGGGCTCGTAAGTAATTTTGCATTGCTAATTTGCTATTATAATTCTAATCTTTGAAATTACTTTTGTGACTTAATTAAATGATAAATATTGATACAGTTACCCTATTTTTTGTGGCACATAGTTCTTATTTTAGCAAAAATACAGTGCTTCTACATTGAAAGTGTCTAGCTGCTAAAATGTTGACGCTGATATCAGAATTAATATAAGAGAAGCAGAATGTCTTTTTAAGTAATTATATCCTTCGGTTATTTTCTTTTTTCTTCTTTTCGTATTTATTTAAATTATTAGTATAAGTATTGCGTATCAACCGACCCGAGATTTTTCTTTGAAATTTGAGCCATCGAGTTTCGCAATCTTTTAAGTACAATTATGTTGAAACAATATTTTTCATTCAAGTCAAATATATTTAAATTTAATATTCCTACGTGAGATTATATCCATAGCGTGCAAAGTAATTGTAATAAGGTATGTAAATGCTATTAAATTTTCGCTTTAAATTCGTTGTTAAAAGCTGTCACGTTACTGTATATTACACCCTCTAGTTATTAAAAACAATTTTTTAATTGCAACAGAAGGCAGGAGAAGATTAATAGTCTCAAAGCTTACTTCAGAACCAAAAAATATTACGGAATAAAACCTTTAAAAAACATTTAACAATACTTAAATTTTTACAGCATAAAATATATTTCAAAACTTATTTAATCAATGGCAGGATTTGAAAGAATTATCAAAGGTCCTTCGGCATTACGCTTTTTTCCCAAAGTGGTGGTACTCCCGGGCTAATTCTCTTACATAAGATAAATCTTCATTTTTATCACCATTTATTACCACCACAATTGCGAGGCGAAAAGCCTTTGAGGTAGGTAAATAAACCAAACCGCGAAGAAGGAAGGCTTCTCTCTTTCCTTCTCAGCCAAACACGCCGACGTCCCAAAACTGATTTATGTATATTAAGGCCATAAAGCTATCATCCGCACGTTCCGGGAAAAAAGTTTAAGCTTAAAACGACATAACTTAGTTCCAAGGCTGCTACTCGATGTAGACGCAAAAACTCTGCTCTCCCTCTCTCTCTCAACTCCGCTGATGTAACTCAGGATTAGGCGAGAACCTTGGTAATGAGCTAAATGAGAGTGCACTAATTAATAATAGAGGATTGTGATTGACCGGTGCGTTTTGCGGCCGAGGGAGTAATCCGTATTTTGAGCAGATTGAAAGGAAAATCCGCATTCGAGAAAAAATCAATTTCAATATCGTGATTTATCATTTTTGAATGAAGTCCCGCGAAATCCGGATATTGAACACGTGACTGGAATGCTCCATTTTCTTGCTAGATTTAAAAATGATTGAATAAGTCGATTTATCTTATAAATTACACATTCTGTTTAACAGGCAACGGTGTAAAAAAAGAATGCCGCGGTTTTCTTTGCAGCGAGTAGAATTTAGGAATAAGGTCACCGAATATAATGGACATGGTATACATTTTATAAATAATGCGTGAACACGCTATTGTGCATAATTTACGGCGAACATTCGCGTTGTCGATAATAGAGAATCATTAAAAGCCCGCCATTGCAAGCTTTTGTTTTTATATTATAACGTAATTTCGAGGAAGTGCCCATAACATTTTATTAAATTGATTGTGGCCTCATTACCGGAGTGTATTAACATCATTCATTAAGATTATATTGTCCACACTTTATGAAGGCTTAAATTTATTCATGAAAGTGGATTTCCAATCACCTACTCGATTTATACTTTGAATGAATTTATAATTATGAGTTCATAATAAGCTTTATTAAAGCAAAAGTAAAGAATATTGGCGAGGGTCGACTAATGATCAAATAAAAAAAATTCTAGAACTTTGTTAAAAGTTTACATTTGAAGTACGCTAAAGGGTAGAAAAAAAATTATTCCAAAACTTAAAACTTTCTATTTTAAAATACATATAAAATGATGCCTTTCCCGAGTCATAATTTTCCACTAAACAAAGTTGGCAAGCACAATTTTTCTCGGCAGCGCAGCGAAGATAAGTCCAGGCAAAGAAAGGCCCAAGCTCTCTTCTCGAGGGATATAAAAGCGCATCTCGTCGTGGGTTCAGCAAGACGTTCCCGGTGCGGATCCGCCGCGGCATCCGCGATGTTTCCGTAATGGATTAGACCGTCGCTGCTCCTCTGCGGACGGCCGCTCGCGAGATATCTCGCGACGCTTTCGGGAATCCCCTTAACGCGGTGCCACTGGCCCCTCAGGCAGGGCACCTGGAGAGATATACGGAGGAGGGGCGCGTCCGCGTAATGAATTTATGGCCGATGAGCGAGAGAGGCTGTGTGCTTAGGGGGGCCTCGCGAGCTGTACAGTTTATGCCGGAGATTTATAACGGAGATGCTCAAATGAGATTTTACGTTCGACGCCGCGCGGCTGCTTTTATTGATGACTACGGAGGCTTACCGGACGCGGCACGGACGACTTTTTATGATTTGTTTTTATTTTGCCAAGCCGAAGTGGGTTGGAGTGCTGCTGCTCCGTTCGATTGGTCAATATTGATGCAATTTGCGCAATATTATCGGCGGAAAGTAATTTGGAAGGCGGGTTGCGAAATTAGTATTGGGAAAGTATATTTTTTCGCTGCTTGTGTGCATTTTAAATTCCAAGTTTTACGAAATTTTCATATTTTCTGGTACTTTAAAATGAGGTCAATGACTATATGCGGGGGTACTGCTTGTAAATATAAAGAGGATGATATTCTAGAAATCTGATCCAATAATCTGTAATTATTGCATCAGCAAAGGCTATTAATTTCAATAAAAATGTAATTACGTTTCATTCAAATTTTACAGAGAAGCGCACATTGATGGGTATTCGCAGCATTTCCGTTCTCAAGCATAATCATCGATAATAAAGTGAGACTTAACGAGAAAATAAGGTTACCCAATGAACTCCCACGCTTTTCGAAATTGATACGAAATATGAATTTTAATACATAGCTACACGCATATTTAAAAATCCAGAGCCTTTTGTAATTTTCACGGAACGTTGAAATTAACTTCTCGAAACTTGATTAAATGAATTAATGAAACGTCGCTTTTGTGACTTCCAACGGGAATAATATAAAATACCTTATTCATTAATTTTGCAGAATAAAGTTTTTGTGGCGAGGATATTTTATTCGCAGAACAAAATAGGTATTTTGCATTTTTTTTAAATATAATTTATTTCAAGTGTCATTCATTTAGCGCAAGTTTTAAATAACTGGCACACTTTTATAATTTATGTACAGTAATAAATATAAAAGTGAAAACGTTAGGTAAAATGTTGGAGTTAAAGATTAACAAAGGATTTTAAAATTTCTCCGTCAAGACAATGCTTTTTACTCTTTATTTTTACTTTATAATCGCCATTGTGAACTTTAACCGTTTATAACGAAAGAAATTTTTTACTATTACTTTACATTAAAATTATATTCACGCTAATAATACCGATGTACATTAAACATCAAAATCGAAATTGCGAAATTCCCCACGGCGATCAATTTAAATTTCTTTAGAATAACTGTCACATACATCAATATCCACACTCTGAACTAATTCAATAAACGCACAAAGCATTATCTTGTTCTTTCATTTTCGGCGGCACGATTAATTTCAATGTATACTGCCTCCGACAGTCGACGCTCTTCCAATAAAACTAAGCGTTTTGGTATTCTTATAAAGGCGGCCTTTCAGCTGCGGCCGTTTTACGTTCATTTGTCAAACTGCTGCTCTGGCGAGGGTGAAAGAGGAATCGGCTTGATGAGACCCAAAGAATTTGGACCTCTTATTATATGGGGAAATGGTATGTATAATGCAAGTCAGTTGCAAAGTAGATCGAATTCCGAAAATGTAAATAAAGTTTCCCAGAGAATCGGAATGTGAAAAGCGATGGAATAAAAATGCTATTATCAGTATTTAACTTTTATAACTTTTACTACCTCCAGCTGTCCTCTGCATTATGAACTAAATTAAGGAGTGTGATTAATATTTCCTGTTCTTCAATTTTTTCTGAATTTCAAGTTTAATTTAGTTTAGCTAAAATATAATCAAAAATAAAGATGAATGAAAATTACAAGAAAATGATCCTGTCTTTAATAAAATATTTTCAACAATCATCACTAATATTCAGACAACTTTCGCGATAAATCTTCACCTTTTTAAACACTGACTTTCCCCAAAATAGTCACACCTACATAACTTCACGATCAAAAATTCACCCTCGGAACACTTCCCCTTCTGCTCAAGCTCGCCGAAATCTCCCGTTGTTTTGACTAAGCCCAGTCAGACAACTCGGAAATCCCCACAAACACACACACACACACAAGATCCTCCTTCGTCCATCGATTTCCGGCCCTCCTTCGTTCACCTCCGCAGGCAGGATATACTTCCCCTAATGGAATCGGAATGCATACCTCCTGTCTTCTCTTCTCGGAGCGCAAGCTTCGTTCCTGTGACGAACTGCGACGTCGTCGGGAATTATTCCTGACTCCTGGTTGCCGCGTCGAAGCTAACTTGTTGTGTGCTAAGTAAATGATATTTTAGATGAGATGCACGGGCTGCATATTCGATTTTGACGCCGGGCACTTTGTAGCTTTCAGTTATCGACTATTGAGTTCGCTGATTGGGAGCTTTCTGAACAAATGGAGCAGAGAAAAGCATTATTTGCATTTAAATAGTCATTTTTATCTCCTTACTAAATGTATACAATTGCTTTAGTTATTCCAAGGAAAGTACAACGTAAATTTCGGATGTTAAGCTATCGCGTTCTTGTTATACAGGATTGAAAATTAAAATTAAAATGCACATAAAAAAATATCCAGTAACTTTTCCCATGAATATTTTAACTTGAGCCCAGTTGTTTACGATAAATATTAAAAATTAAATATGTAAATCGCAAATTTTTAACAAAACCGATGAAAGAAAAAGATCGACGTTGATCACATATTATATTTAAAACAGAATAACGAACATGACATGTAGGGAGAATAAGGGGAATGAGAGCAGCGTTTAATGTTTTACTTGGTAATCTCAGAGGAATGAAACCAATGAACAGATCAGAGCAAATGCAGTTTGATAATGCCTTTGAGAATAGCGCGCAGAATGAGACTTTTATTAACGATATTATTAATTAATGGTTTTGGTTTAGAAATTTTGGATTAATTTTAAATAAAAGATTTTTTCACAATTCACAACTTTTAATAAAAAGTCAGCATTTGGTGTAAATATTAAAAAAAAAATTTTTAATTCAAAATTCTCATTTAAAATGTTGAAATGTAATAAATTCCATTCTCTCCCACCGAGTCTTTGTATATTCTACTACTATTATATTAAACAACGGGACTTTTACGTGACTTTATTTACGAATTGAAATCTTTTACCAGCGAACAAAGAGCTCCAGAAGGTCCTTTTCTTATCCCCGAAAATTAGGAGTATCGCAGGAAGGGAAGCCTTTAGCCATTCAATGAGGTTACCGTCAGCTCCATCGCCGATAGAGCTCCGAACTTTATCGCTCTTTTCCGTACAACAACTCGGAAACTCGAGAAGTCCGCCGAGGTATAGTAGCAGCAACAGCTCGGCACACAATGTTGGTTAAGCTGCTCCTCCGGCGTTAAATGCCTGCGAATATATAGGAATTTTTTACGCCGAATTTATTGCGGCTGATTGTATCTGCGGATAATTGACTTTTTTAAAATAACTTTTAAAATTTATGGTAGTTAATTTCACGCGTTAAAAGTAGATTGGTTGATAAATGTTAGTTGCATAAACAGTATTTCTTTTTTTACGAATAAAGAAAGACTTTTTCTACATTTTCAACATACTGAACTAAATACATTAACACCTTCTGCATTAGCACGTACCTCGTTATTTTATTCAAAAATGGGTCGTCCCCTAATGGAGTGCGCCTTAAGCGAGTAATCCCTTTACGTCCCCTTTCTACCTTCAACAAAGTACCCATCCCAGCGAGTTCTCCACGCAGAAAATATTTCGTGGGCCTCCTTTCCCTTAGTCAAATTATTACTACCTCAAAGTTTACTTTACCCCTTTAATTTAGGTTTACTTTATTAAGGAAATTGTTCTCCGCGCTTTATTCGCGAGGTGAATCTTTCCCTTAATTATTATTTTAGAATCCCTCCCCGCTTTTTTCAGTCAATAGCCTTTCCACTTTGCTTCTTGATCTACCATTTAGTACCCCTTCCTTAATGAATCCTTATCCAACTAACCTTTTCTAATTTTTGTAAAAGGAGGTATAGGTTTTTTCTTAGATCTTTCCATTAGTAAAACTCTCCATGTAACATATTCTCTTTCAGTTTTTTTATCTTTAATTTTTTGCGTCCATTGTGCGGAGAAAAAAGTTCATAGACTTTAATCAAAAAAATTAAAAAAAAATAGGCATTAAATAATTAATTTTATTATTTTAACCACAATATCTAAACAAATTAGTTAATATAAAACTATTTTAATGCTAACTAATTTAATCAAAAATATAAATCCCATTATCAGAAATCGCGTCACGTACCAGATTCCCTGTAATAACCGAAATGGAAATGAGGGATATAACACTGTTATCTGTATTTACGCGTTACACGCGAAACATTCAAACGAGGAGTACACACACCGAATCGAAAAGCTCAGCGCGCAAGACGCTTCCCTATCACGCCCGACTAATTCCGGTAGTTAACGGACGATTATGCAATTTACTAATGGACAATGCATGAAATACAAGTTTCGACCGGAGTGACCGGCGATCGAGTTTCAAGCTGGTTTTCGGTTATTATGTCACGCACTGTATTCAGTATTCGTTACTGAAATATGGAGAGAATTTGTATTGGGCGACCGAACTTGTGTAGGGGTCATGATGGGTAGTTGATCGCTGCACGCTTTAGATTCAACAAATCTGCTCAATTAGAATAAATTATTTACTCCTTGACTCGTGAGAGATATATATTTTTTGTAGAATATTTAAGAAATATTATTATTTTTCAAATTCCAATTATGCCTCCCTGTATTATCTGTATTAAGAAAATAGCAGGTGTTCCATCTACCTGCGTAAGCAATTTTTCTAATGAGCTCTAGTTTAAAACGAGTCTTTAAAAAACTTGACATCGATTTTTCTCCCAGGAAAAAAGTAGCCGCTCTTGCTTTTGTAAAGTAAATACCTTTTTAGTTGAAAAATCAACTCTACTATTGTGTATTAATTTTTTGTTGAAAAGAATATGTGTGTACTGACTGTGACTATAGTATACTATGTTGTTGGTTAAGCTCTTAATATACGTACAAATTTTTAACGACTAACTGGAAATGTTCCTGTGAATTTTAATTAACCATAATTCTACATTAAACCGGTTGAGACTTTTACATGCCCATTAGTAATTAAGCTCAGTATATTTCATGCTTGTCAGTTTATGGTGACTTAAATATTATTAAACGTTTTGTAAAAATTGTAGCCTATGCTTTTAAAATTTTTTAAGAGTTTTCTTAATTCAAGAAATTTATTGCTGCTATAAAAATCCAAAGTTCTCATAAATTGTTTCAACCATTTGTTCAAATGTACTTTAGATGCTTTTGTTTTTCTTATTACGAATTCTCTTTCTCTTTTATTTTCTACTCTCGTTTTTTTTCTTTTTTCAGCTTTCTAGCTTTTATTCCTGGAAAGTAGTTTTCTTCGGATAAAACTGTCAATTAAAATACATGTTTGTGCAATCTCATTAGGGGGGGGGGGGGTTATACTTAATTCGTTAAAAAAAATGGTCATTTTCAATCATTTTTCTACTCGTTTCTGTAAATGCAAATTTATTTTATAAAAGTGTACATAATAGAGTACGGCTCGAACAATATTCC
>UCOL01005804.1:0-10811 GCA_900474335.1 Ormyrus nitidulus | reverse complement strand
ATGCCGGTCACTCCGGGAGGGAGGGGAGAATCGCACGTGCGAACGGGCCTTTTGATAATCAGAGCAAACTGGCGAGCGAGATACGTAAAGCGGCCACTTTGCGTCGGCACACTTCTTTTTTTTTTGCGCGCAAATAAGGCGTGAAGTATTATCAATTAAATTAATGTGGAGTTACCTGGGATTTTTTCAGCTGCGCACTGCTGGCGATGGCCTCGAGAGTTTTCTCCACGAGCGCCTTAGCGATCGCTTCCTCATTCTCGACGCGCAAGTCGTTCGCCTCGTCGACCGTTCTGGAGGGCAGGTCGATTTCCACGATTTCAGCGATGTCGTCGGCGCCTTTGCGCTGCAGTCGCCTGCGGTTCAAATGGTGATTTTACTAGTCGCTCTTGTATACATTTAGACATTTTTTTAAGGAAATTATAAACAGAAAATATGAATACCCGCATTTTTGCGGAAAATACTGCAAGTAGAAAAAGCCGCGTATGATAAGACACGATTAAGCCGAGACATTTCTCAACGAAGCCATCAGCTGCACAAACCAACTCACCTCGCATCATCCTCCTCCTGACTGCCGCTGTCCCTCTTCGTCCTGGTGAGGACGTCCCCCGCGCCATTCTCCTGCACCAGAATGTAAACCCCATTGGCATTATCGGCCTGCTCCTGAAAACCCGGCTGCTTCCCTGCCTCCTCCCGCTGCAGCTCGGAAATGATTCCCATCGCCCTCTGGCTCTCCTCGCCGGTCAGCTCCAGGGGCGCGGCTCCGTTCTGCGAGCGCTTGAGCACGTCGACGTCCAGGTAGCGGCCAACGGCGACGGCGCCGATGCCGAGCGCCGCCCCGGAGGCCACCAGGCCGAGGGCCGGGATCAGGACGGAGGAGCTGGTCGCGACGCTGCCGATCTTGTCCTGGGCCGGGTCCTGGGAGCGCGAGCTGGACAGGCCGAGGTTCTGGGAGATCTTGCGCGTCGCCTCGACGAGGGGGTCGAACACCGGCTTCGTGAACTCGGACATCTGTGGCGAAAGGGATCAGGGTTTGAGCGGCCGATTTTTGGGGGTCGGTATAACGTTTTTGGAGGGTGCGCGATTCTCACCTTGTTGACGCCGTCGGTGAAGCCGTTCTTCAGGTTCTCCGAGATCTTGTACCAGAAGGGCGGCTCGGTCATGGGCCGCTTCAGCCCGTAGAAGTGATTGGGGTAGTAGTTCTTGTAGGGGTACGAGTCGACGATGTTCTTGTCGTTCAGCACGTACTTCTTCTTCTGCCTCTGCTCTCCGTGGTACTGCTGCTGCTGTTGTTGCTGCTGGGGCTGCTGAGACGTGTACTGCTGCTGCTGCTGCTGCTGCTGCTGCTGCTGCTGCTGTTGCCTGGGTAGCTCGGTGCTCTCCTCGATCCTGCGCTTCTCGTTCTTGACGATCTTGGCGGGCTGGACGCCCAGTTCCGGATGGGCGTACTGCAAGACGGGAGCTCTGGTTCCTGGTTTGACGATCGAGGCCGAGGATTTTTGGGTCTCCGGGGGCGAGTAGAGACGCGAGTTGGGGTAGATGGCCGCTACTTCCGGCTGCAGCATTCGCTTGCGGATGCTGGGACGGTAGGTGTCCTCGGCCGTCTCGTAAATCTCCGCGGCGAGCACCTCGTTGCGGTACGCCTTGGACTTGAACGAATTCTCCTCGGAAGGCTTGTTGCTGTATCTTTGGTCGGAAAGACAAGAGGTTTGTGAGGTGGATTGAATTTTTTTTTTTATTTAATAGATTGTAATTTATTGCGTATGAAGTTTCTATTGATTATTTAACCGATGCAAATAGTTCGATTATGCTGATTAGAAATTTTGAGCAAACTTGTGTCGAGAAGTTTTATAAACATTGTCTAATTGATTACGTTTGGAATTATTCACTCTTTAACTATAAATGTAAATGAGTCAGCTACATGAAAAACACATTCGACTCAAGCTGTTTTCCATCTTTTCTTCGGACGTAAAAGTTGCATAATATCCACATAAAGGCCGCAATCTCTCCTGTTTACCGAGAGATTAACGTATTCATTAGGAGAAGAGCCTCAATCGCTTGATTACATAGCTTTCTCAAAGGAAACAATCGACTTTCTGTCAACAAAATATTTAGCCATTCACTTTCTCCCTGAAATTTAACAGTCTTTAACTAAACTAACATCCGTGTCTTTAAAAAGATTTATTTCGATATCCTTTTCTCTCTCTCTCTCTCTCTCTCTCCAGAAATTTCCATAAAAATGCCCGAGAGCATGACAGAACGCCGAATTATCCACGCCGCGATATTTTGAAAGTGCCAAAAATATGTCAGTAATTGGTAAAATGCTCGAGGTGGATGACCTGGACGGGCCGTAAAAATTCGGCAGCTGTTTCGCGAGGGGCCGACATAACATGTGATTATAAAACTATACGGAGGGAAATTTATTCTCGAGGCATGA
Organism: Ormyrus nitidulus; assembly: GCA_900474335.1. NCBI lineage: Eukaryota > Metazoa > Arthropoda > Insecta > Hymenoptera > Ormyridae > Ormyrus > Ormyrus nitidulus. The sequence goes on along the minus strand of UCOL01005804.1, from coordinate 8,377 downwards.
TTCGAGCAATAACTGTTTATGAGAAGCTTCGTTCAATTTTTTATATACACATATAAAACTTAAATAAAAAGATTTTGAAAATTGCAATAAATTTGCAAGTTAATAGCCAGGTAATATCCGGAGTAAATTGTACCAAGCCGAGGAGGTGAAAAAAAAAATTGGGTTTCAAAATAACGGGGAGCCCCCATTTATGATGTCAACATCGCCGAGCAATTTTTTCTAATTCACAATTAATGAGCAAACAGCGAGAGCGAATGCCGTGGATTCCAAAAAATACTATATGGACAAATGCCCGGAGACCTGTCCTGCGGTTCGCGCGACTTACCCGCCGGAGAATTATGTTTATTTGCGCAATGTAAAACGTAAAGAAAAGTATCGCTACGCGAAACCAGTCTTGCACTTTCAACCCATTTAGTAATAGAAATGCAAATTTTGCGCGGCGTTAAAGAGGAATATAATTGCGCCGCGAAGAAATTTCACGAGAGAGGAGTGCGAAATTTAACGGCTTTCACGTCCATTTCCTCGTTCGATGCAATTGCGGCAAAAACGTCAGGTACTCCGAGGCCTGGTGCTCGAAATTAAACGGCTTTTCCAACCTGACGTTTTGAACTCCCAAAATGTCACAAGAGCCGTTTTACAGGCTGGAATATTTTTTTCCGAAAACAGCTTTGTTGCTTGTCTTTTTTTCGCTTCTTGAGAAACAAACCGACTTTGATTGGCAGCAATTATTACGAAAACATTTTTTTATACTGGCAACGAGTATTTGTTAATTGAGAAAATTAAATTTTCATACTTTCAACAGTATCGAGTAACTTTTAAAATTTCCTTTTTAAAAGCTCCTCAACTCTCCGCAAATGAACCGAAAACATGGCTTCTCCCGCAATTGAAACATCACGACTCAGCCGCTCAATACCCCTGATCAGAGTCCTCCTCCGTAATCGTCTCGCTACCAGTTTCGAACGAAACCCCGTACTTTCTCATGCAGATATCCTCTCCACGAAGGAGGTCACCAGGTATCCCCTTTCACCTCACCTGCGATTGACATCCTCGAAGAAGCGCTCGAAGCTCTGTCCGGGCTCGAGGGTGCCGCTGGTGCTGAGGGTCGTGCTGGGCGCGGGCACGTTCACGCTGGGATCGGTGACGAGCTTGTCGTTGATCACCCGGGCGTTTCGCCAGACCTGGATCTTGTCGATCGGCTCGTCGGGGACTCGGCGCCCGTGGACCACCGGGATGCCGTCGGGGTCGATGGTCATGGGGAGCCGTTTGGCTTGGAGCTGCGGCTGGCCGGGCTGGGGGTTCACGTTGATCTCGGAGCGGATGACGACCTCGGCGGGCACGTTCTTGGCGTCGCGGTTCTTGAGGAGGTTGGCGCCGATGTTGGTGCGCACGCTGCTTCGCGGCTCCTGGGGTAGGAAGGTGTAGCGGATGATCCGCTCATTGGAGTCGCCGTCGGCCGGGATGGTTTGGAAGCTGCGGGAGCTCTCGAGGTTGTCGGACACCAGCCAGGAGGTGGGTTTTACGGGCTCGGGGCTGGAGAAGGGCTGCTCCACCGGCTTCCAGCTGTCGAAGCCGCGGCTGACGGGGACCCAGTTCTTGGACTCATCCTGGTCGACGCTGCTCCAGGTCTGAAGGCGGCTCCAGGTCTCCGGAGGGCTGCGGTAGCCGGCGGTTGTTGGGCTCGCTAGAGCTGCTGGGGCTGGCGTCGTGGTGGTCGTGGTGGTGGTGCTGGTAGTTGTGGTTGACGGGGTGGCTGACTCGTCGGTCGACTTTTCACGGCGTTTTACGATCAAGGTGGCAACGTTGCCCTCGCTCGTGCGCACTTTCAGCTCTTCCGTCTCGCCTGGTAAGCTGCGTGACACCTTTAGCATTGTGCGAGCGTAACTGGGCTTCGGTAATTCGCTGCTGGTTGATGTGGGAGCTGAGGTCGGCGTTGATGAAGCTGCAGCCAGCAGCGCGAACGCTAACAGAATCTGATAAAAAATTAAAATACAATAATCTTGCATTGTAGTGGAACCAAAAGATGTTTTTTTTTTTTTTTTTTTTTGTAAGAATATTTACTAATTACTTTTAAGAAACTACTTTTAAGAGTTGAATGTGAGTCAATGATAAAAATAAATTGATTTTAGCATTTGATTATTCACACTTTTTTTACGAGCTGCATTCCAGCAGGAAAGTTTTTACTATAATAGATGTCTAGTTTTTATTTTCGTGTTTTGTGTCCGAAAAAAGTTACCTCTCAATAACCGAGTGTTCACATGGTTTCACTTTCTTGCGACCGGTCGTGAGATAGCAGTAACTTATGCGTACAAAAAAATTTGAAGAAAAGTCCAATAGCTTTTTTTTCTGCATTTAGAGATTCCGTGATCTTCTTACAAAAAAAGTCAATTAGAGAGATCCGTGGAATTTAAAAAATTTATTGTGTTAAAATTTTGAAAGAAAGTTAAATCCAGAAATTTTTTTAGGCTCTCGTATACCGTTTCGTTAATAACTTTGGAGTTAATTTACAGAAACTGTTAAAAAAAGTTGAACTTAAAAAATTACTGTAATTCTAGTAAATGTACCTTAATGATTCATATTTTGCTTTATAACGGTGGAAGCTTAATTTGTAACGCCGCAATATTTTCTACCTTATTACGCGCTTAATTAAAATAAATAAAAATTACTATTAATTACCCATTACGCGATACAATTTCTATAATTTTCCTTCAATACCGACATTCAAGCGCCGAAAACAGTTGTTCTCCAAAAACGTCCACCTCCAAGCCAGTCACGCTCCGTATATCCCTCGAAATTTCGGCCAACAATAACCCCTGGCCGCGACGCCAGTCGCAAAAAGCATCCTAAACCCAAATTCCCTTGGCATTAGCCGAAGCGGTCCGCGGCTCATTTCCATCCGCGGCAGCTTTCCGCTCCAGAAATTCGCCTCGGCGCGCATTAATTGGCCCCGCGCGCTCGGCAATTAAGGCCCCCGAGCTCTACTTCGTCTCTTTCTCCCGCTGCTCGCCTTCCCTGTACACACCGCCGCGGAACCGGCGTTTCGCTTTCCCTCGCGCACGCGGAAGAGAGTCGCGATCGCGCGGCCCGCCGGAAAAGCCAGTCGTTCGATTATGTACATCGAGCCGCCGTAAAATCGCGCGAAATCGATAAGGACTACCTTGAAGCTCTTCATTTTGGCTCGACTGCTAATACGGTTGATTCCTCGGTTGACTCGCTGGTTCACTCTCGGCGTCTCGTCTCGAAATTCGGCAGCAAAAAAAAAACTCGGCAGGCAGGATCGGCGCATCAAGACACCATGGCAGGGTGGAAGTTCCTCTCGGCGAGTCTCCGCGGACGATAAGGAGGAGGCGGGTTGAGCAGATATATATTCGGGTGGACCCGATGGCCGCGAGTTACCGAGGCACCTGTTGCCTCCCGGAATGGCCTGGCGAGACTGACGTCTGGTCGCGAGCGCGACGCGCGGCCCGCCGCGCGACTTTTCTCCGTCTCTCTCGCTCGCTCGACCTACTTCCTCTTCTTCTTCTTCTCTCTCTCTTTCTCGCGGCGGGCCCGCGAGCCGAGAGCCGCTAAGCACACACATGTGTGTGCATTGTTGTAATGCGAGGCGATCCCCCTCTACTTTTTTACCACCGCCCGATGCAGATGTCTCTCTCCTTCCTCCGTTCCCTCTGGGCTTTGGTGAAGGATGAATGGAGCCGAGTGGGCTTTGACCGGAGAGATGCGTCAGCTGATCGTGGGTGAGGAGTGGTTGCAGCTTGCGTCAGATGGAGATTTTTTGCGGGTGGCTGGAGGCTCGGGATGCTTTGGAGTGGCGGACGGATTTACGAGCTTCGACTTTGAGGAATGATTGAATTGTTGGATGGAGTTTATGGTTTGCGAGGCGGAGGATTATCATTTGAAGCTTGTAAAGGGGGTTTACGATGACTTTTTCGAGTGGCGCTTGTGAAAATTTCCGTAAACCCAGACGTCGAAAGTCGGCATAAATGATTCGATGCTGCTTTTACAACAAATGACCATTTAATGAGTACATTAGATTTATTTTAAAACGTATATATGAATAAAAATCCACGTTATAGAATTAATTATTTCTATCGTACTGAAAAAATACGTCATTTCAAGTTAAACGAATTTAAAATGAAAAGTAGTTTATTTCTATTCTCCATTATTACTAAGCCGAAGAACAAACGTTTCAAAGTGGCAATGAACTATATTTCTGTTTTACTGCTTTTGTAAAAAAATGATAAGAGTAAGAAACCACAAATAAGGTCAAAGTAATAAAATTCTACGGCATCGAAAATAGTAACACTGTCTACTTAATATTTTGAGTAGATAAAAAGTCTCTCCTCGGCTTAATATAACAGATAATTTGATTGAGTGCCACTCGTCGTATCAATGGAAAGAGAAAAAAATCCCATTTACAAGTACGTTTATCCTGAAACTCAAAATATTCGGTACCTTTCCGAATAACTTTCTCGTTCTTATCCTTGCACCGCGGCAATAGAAACCAAACACGCCTCGAAAAAGGAATAGTATGTCACTTGAATGGAGCTCAGTTTCCTTTTTTTCAGCCGCGATAGAAATAATTACGAAGTACNGTGTCATAATTCCAAACGACCAGATATTCTCCCCATTCATTACTTCAAATATTAAGTAAGTGTGTAATTCAGCGCGCCGCGCGGAGATATATACTAGTGTTTCACTTCCACTTTCTCGGCCGTCCCGTTATTTCTCTTTCGCTTCCCGATCTTTTTTTTTTTTTGCCGCGGCTCTCTGATTCATGGGAATTCGGACCTCGTCGGCCGGACGGTATAACTGCCCTACCCCGCTTAAAACTATTTGCATTTGATTTTACAAGAAAATTTATTTGAATCGTCGATGCGTAAACAACGCGCTGACGTCACTTCGATTTTCATCTCGAGTGTCGATTTCGTTCGGGGAAAGAAGCGATATATTTATGGTCTTGAGAGAAGAGATTTTATTCTAGCAGGTTCTTTCTTTCACATTTTTTTTACGAAAATAATGCGATTCCGCCGTGTGGTAAAGAATGAAACGAAGAAGCATCTAGAATTTTTCAGGGGCGAGTCAGGTTGATTTGAAAAGCTGGCGATAAAATGCATTGAATAATTGGCGGAGGATGTTTATAATCCTCGAGAAATAAAATACTTCTGAGAATCGTCGTTTGAATGGAATTAACATTTTATAGTGTTTATTTAAATCTTAAACTTTCATAAAAGGTGTTTACGGTGAATTATCTATATAGGCTAGTGAAGGTAATGCTTAAAATTCAGTAAGATATCGGTTTGAAGCGCTCCTTGACTTTCTTGCAAAAAAAATGTACGTACCACGAATGCGACTTTATCTTGTACCGAAATTCCCATCGCCATAAAAACATGCTTTTAATTGGTATATATTCGAATTTCATTATTAAATTTTAACACTCTCCGATATCCATTTTATACAAATTACTTTTCGCAGTAGGTACAAGATAATAAATAAAAATAATTAAATATTTCCTTGGCGATGATGATTTTATCTGGGCATAAACGATTTTAATGAGTCTTACATTTCGTGTTACTTTCAGCAGTTGAACAGAAGTCATGTCTCCAGTCTTATTTTCTTAACTGGCGATGTGTATTGTAAATCAAAAAAAAATGTTTTCTCATTTATCGTATCTTTATGTAGTAGGTTAAGTTTATGGGTGGATAATCGTCTACTTTTTATTTTAACATATTTATTATTCGAGAAGCAATTTTCGTTTTAAATAAGTAATAATTTATGTTCGCGTTATTTAAAAACAAACCTCAAAAAGAAATTATTACGGGCTTCTTAAATTATTTCTTAAAATTTGGAACAATTTTCGAGCGTACATAAAAAATTACTCTCGAGGGAAGATTTACATTTAAGAACACTTTTGTATTCTGTAATTCAACGAGAAATGATTTAAATTGTTTTTCGCAATTATCCGCGAATGAATGTATTAAAAAGAAATAACTGTTCCTTAAGAAACTGGATAATTGTTTCAGGAAATAGATTAAATTAGGTTGGTAAAATTAAAAATGTAAAGAAATAATCAGACACTTCGAAAATTAATTACCCCTGCCTAAATCCATTAATTTTTGTATCAACGAACCTTTCACATTTGCGAAATAATGGGAAGCAGAAATAACAAGTATCTAATATACGCAGCAGTTACTTTTGTTACAAAAATAGAAATAAATACATACTTTTACCCAAGAAAATACGAAAATTGCCGTTTTCGAAAATCCGCAGCGCACTTTTCTCCCGGGATCCCTAAATTACCGAGCCCCGGCAATTCAAACGGATTTTCGAGTCGCGCTCACGCATCGTAATTTAAAAAGGCATTAAGGCATTTAAAAAGCTTCAAAAGCCGCAGTCGTTAAGCATTCATTCCCGATCTCTCTGGCTGCTTTGCCAGCAGCGCGAAACGGTCAGCGCGCCGCGCCAGAAAGAAAAAAAAACCTCTTCCCGCGCATAATAACGATGCAAGACCGCAAGGCACACAAACACACGCGCGCACGCACGATCCTGTTCTTTTCTCCGCGAGTGGCAGAAAAAAAAAGGAGGCAGCGCCGATAAGCGCTTAGAGGTGAAACCGCTCGAACGCGGAAACCATCGCGAACTCGGCTTTGGGACAGGGAGAAAGAGAGAGAGAAAACTCGCGGCAATCTGGTTCAGAATGGAAAGTGCAGCGGCGGCGATCCTAATTCGGCGCGTCTCTCGGCGTGTCGGCCGGTGTAGTATACGTTATAATACGGTATTGTTTGCGTCGCGACTCGTTGCGCATGAATTGCGGATTCTGCGTGTACACCTGGACAAGCGAGGCGCCAACGGGATCAAGGTCAGCTGATATCTCACGCCGAGTCAATAGAGCCTTTTATCGGCTGCTCCTCTCCCACTGCTGCTCGTCCGAGAGGTGGTTCCTGGGACCTTTTTGTCGGCGTCTTTTTTTTTTTTTTTTTTTTTTTGTGGAGTCGATGATGCTGCAGTTTTTTCGTTTATCCAATAAATGGATCTTTTCTGCTGGTTTTTTAGCGCGGGATCGGGCAGATTTGTAGAAGGGTTTCTTGAAAAATACTTTCTTTTAAATTTCTGAGGAACAATGAACAGGCAGTTAGTCATCTGCGATTCTTTTGTAGAAACTATTAATTTCAGCCGTATCATATTGTATTTTCAATTTAAACACTTTCAAGCAAAAGATTTACAATTTGCGAAACAAATATTTTTATCAAAACGAGAATCGTGAAAGATTACTAATGATACACACCGCAGTTAATAAATTTCAGATTGCAAACTCTCCGCAGTCCATTTGCGAGAAGCGACACGAGTGCAATTACAATGTAAATTGACGCGCCTCGTATAGAAAGTTTATTAAATTAGAAATCAAATTGCACATTCCGTATTCGGTCGAATTTTACGGCCTTACGCAACTAATACGTCGAGTTCAATCAGCAAGCGGTGTCTCTTCTCGCCGCTGAAAATGTATATTCTCACACTCGAGCCGTCAATTTTCTCTCTCTCTCTCTCTCTCGCTCTTTCCTGATAATAAAAAAATTCACTTTCGAATGAACCCGAAAAAGCGACGGAATTCTCACGTCGCGAACATTCCTTTTTCGGTTGTAAACTAATCCTCCCATAAATTAATCATTCGATTTTGGATGCCACCAGCGGTGTTGTGGAAATAAAGTCGAAACGAAAGTAAAATGAAAAGCAAAAAGAGGAAATAATGAATCAACCTATGACGACGACGTTTTCTGTCGAACTTATACCGCTACATGTATTCTTTGAAAATTCTCTGTCAATAAAAGTAATAAATGCACAACGTAATATTAAAGTGATTATCATATACTGCTACGTGAATTTATTAATAATAACTATATTTGCATCTCTTATACTCATATCTACGCACAAAGAACAATGATAACATTGGCGTCTGAATAGATTCCCCAAAATAAATCAGCACTTCAACCGATCATAAGCTCTCACTCTCCAGGCGAAGCTCAAAAGCTCAAGACACGAAACAGCAGTCCCAATTAACTCCCCAAATACTCGTCCGGCAAAACGATCAGTATTCCGCGCATAGCATCGGCGCCGAAGTGTGTATCCGCACTCGCAGATTTCCACTCTCCCCCCAGCTCGGCGCGTCCATCCTTAGCGGTACATAACGCTCTTTCGCCTCTCTCTCTCGCACTTTCCCCGGACTTGCCCAGGAAAGGAGCGAGAAAAAAGCCCTTCGAGCGATCTCCCGGAGCCTAAGCGAATTCCTTCAGATCTCCGCCGCGCTCCGCACACGCGCGCGCGCGCACTTTCACTCCGGAAGGTCCCCGAACCCGCGCGACGTGCCCCTGACACACACTCGAGG
>UCOL01005803.1:0-10812 GCA_900474335.1 Ormyrus nitidulus | reverse complement strand
CGTTTTTATTTTCACTCCTTTCTTTGTGAAACTTTTTTTGAAATATACTTTAATATTATCTACGAGTGGGAAAGCTTTATTTACTGGATTTAGAATTATCAATTAATTTTAAATTAATAAATAAAATTTTCGTAGTTGAAGGAGGCGCCACAGTCGGTTCGGACTTGGGCAATTTTGGTAGAGCACTCTTAAGAACTTTTGAAACCTCTTTTGAATTCAAACTTTAACGAAGGGAAAAAAGAATTCATGAACTGAGAATAAGTAGCCCAGTATTAATGCTACTTTACCTCTTAGCTTTCGTGCAAAAGGCCAAGCTCGAGTTGCTTGAACGCCTTTGTCTTTAAGTTAGGCGTTTGGTACTCTCTCGATAGTATCCGCATTGGATACAGCCATCTTTCTCTTGTTCACTACTTGAAGTATCTAGATGAGCCTTTTGTTCGAAGCTCGTTATCAAAAATTATGGCAAAACAAAACTTTCAGCCCAATCGCCAAAGAAAGATATAAGTTGTCTATTTTTGTAAAATGTCTAAGACGAAATGTTTTTGTAGATGATGTTGCAGCCAATATCAATTCCTATTTTAAGAAAAACTAGTTTATTGAATTATCATAATCGAAATTACTGTTTCAATTATAGTTCAAAATGACTGTGAAAATCGTAAAATTAATATTTAAAATTACAAAGTGCACGAAGAGTTAAGAATACCTATCAATGAAAATTCACATAGAAAAAGATTTGAAGAAAATCTGTGTACATATACTATTAAATTCAAAGCTTCAAATAGAATTTCAGGGAAGAAAATTTCCAAATAAGTTACATTTCACAGTGACATGGAACTTTACCTTCTTGAAAGCAGGGTAGAATGTAGGGTAAGTGCAAATAACGGACTTCGAAGTCCGGTGGTAAACTAGTAGAATGGGACGTTCTTCCGTCAGACGCCGACTCTTAGTTCGCGCTGGAAACCCATCTCTCCTTTATAAATTCTTGAACTATATAAAGCTAGAAAATTGTCAAAGGGATCTGACATTCTCTTACCTTAATGTAAACTCTATTAGGATATTCGCACCCTTCTCTCAATATTGGCGCTTGCAAATATTTACTCTCCTTAAAGCTGTTTGAAAAGTATTTTTCATTTTATGTCCAAATAATTACTGAATGAAATGAATTACTTATAAAGAGAATGAAAGCAAACGAAAGTATTAATTACTATATAAAATTATTATTATTATGTTTGCGTTATCAAAAATAATTTTTTATGATTCTCACGTCTCTGACTTTTATCGTTTAACATTAAACAGTTAATTAACCATTACACAAAAACATTCTGCCGATTGGATTACCATTCCATAAGGACGCGAACTTATCTCTTTAACAGATGCAGCGCAAAGCTTGAAAAACTGAGCGTAGGAAAACAGAAAGTCAAAAGGACGCCTGGATCAAAAGAGTTGGAGAAAAATAGACGAGGGGCGAAAGTAAGAATGGGAAAGGGGAGGCCGTCGTTGCAGTTGCCACAAGCGCGCAGATACTTCTTTGCTCTCTCGGCGTGAATCGGTCTCTTACTCCACACTTGACACGTTCTTGATTTCGCATGCAAAAAGCTGGGAGCACGAAGGGTGCAACGTTGCATTCTGTGGATGGAGGCGTAAAGGGGAAATGCGTTGCACTGCCGAAGGTTATTTCCATTTCTTCCTTGTTTAGCTTACGTTACTATATTGATATTGCTTTTTTCTAAAAACATTTTAGTAAATGCCAAATTCTAAATCCCAGCGATCAGACGTTAAAATACTTTGTAAAGTATATATTCTTTAGATAATAATTATTATCCTCTCTCAGGCTGACTGCACCTATCGTCCTCCACCTTCTATCTGAAGTCCCCATCAGGCTTTTCTTACACTCTTGAGTGCACACATCTATTTCAGAGAGTCGCGAGCCCGCAGGAGTCGTTGCCGACAACAAAAGCTTTCCGAGTACAGACTTGAGTATCCACCCCAAGGCACCCCGAAGCATGAGTTACCCTTCGCGTACACTTACGCTACGAAGGTGCCGGTGGATGCTTTTGAGAATCGCAAACAGCCGACGACGGGGAGTGTGGGGGGGGGGCTGCAGCGACGCGGTGGTTCGGTAAAATTTTTGAGTTTCAACGTCTCGCTTTTGTATGCTCGGCGGTCTCTCGCTTTGATGTACCGGCGCGACGATGAAAGAAGAGAAGAGGGGCCTCGAACGAGCGGCCAAGATAGCACGTGGTCAAAGTGCACGTCCCCCTTCCGCCTCTTCAATCTTTCTCTTTTCCTTTGTTCTACCGCGGAAGAGAGAGGAAGGCGATTTTGTGATTTGCCCGAACGCTAACTCCCCTCGCGCGCGAGCTGAGTGTGAGATGAACGGGGTGGATGTGGGGATGTCGCTCGGAGACTAAATGAGGTAATGGTACTAATGACTGGGAAATAATATAAATATGTGACGCTGATTTGGTTTTTTCATCTCGTTGTAGCCGAAACCTTGTGTTTTGCTTTAATAAAAAATTCTTGACAGCGACGTCAGCAGCATTATTTATTTAGTCAACAGTTAAATATCTGCCCGTGCGGTGCGGCGATTGCTGGTTGACTCTTCGAGGATTAAAACTGCATACACAAAAATGCTGTTGCTTATCCATAAAATATTTAAATCTGCTAGTTAAAATTTTGAGTCTCAAGTTGCTTCGAATTAACCGTCATTTAACTCGGATCATTAAATCCTTTGCAATATTTTAGCAATAAAATATTAGCACATAAAAAATGACACATATAAAGAAACAAGTTACTGCACTTTAATCGTACTGATTATTAACAGTTAGGTTCACAAAAATAATGAAAAACGTATATAACGATCCATAGGGGCGACGGCGAGTTCGATTCTCGAGTGAACCATTCATTACAAAGTACTGATTGCTCGAGACCACAATATGAGCAGCGGGAGAGGCTCTCTTTTTATCGCGGCGCATTCGTTTCTACCGCGCAATTAAAATTCTCGCAGATTTGAAAGCCCGATCGGGCCGGTAAACAAAGGGAGCAAAAAGCCGCGACACGCGCGCGGCTGATAATAATCGCAGGCGTGAAAAAAGCAAGGCAAGCTGGGGCGCTGCTTGTGTCATTGCCTCGCAAGCAGGTATTTAATAGCTTAATTTGGCTGGGGAGCCGTCGTATCGATCTGAAAGGAGAAAACTGACGCGACGTCGAGGCGCCGAGGCGCACCACTCACGCCAATGGGGTCGTTTAGTTCTTCGCGTAAATATAAAGATTTTGCATGTGGAGGAGCGCCTGACCAACACCTATAGCACCAGGATTTTAGCATACGTTACTCGATCTGACGTAAATTACCTTACCGCTGCTCGATCGCTGATTTATGTACCTTGCGTGAACTCTAAATATTTGTGTAAAATTGTACAATAGGTGACAGTGTTATTATTATAAATTAATTTATCAAATTGTATTAGAACAATTTTATATGACTTATTATCGTTGTTTCAATATTCTTGTAAAAACATACCATAATTTACTATCTAAATGTGGAAAACAACATTTTTTGCTGGAATAGCTTTAATATTTAATCGAAGATTATTTTAAAACCATTAACGCCAAAACTCTTGAAAATGGATGCAACTTGAGTATTAAAAAAAAAAGTTTTTTGTTTATTTAGTAGACGCAATATTCAATAAGTGTACCCAAGTACAAACTATTAAAGCTCAAAAAGGCGTTTCTAAATGGCGCGTAAGTAATGAACGTTTGCCTATGCAAAGAAAAAGTTCATGCTCAATTATCGATTTTCGATCGATAAACTCCTTGAAAACATATCTCTATGCTTACAATGTGGAAATTGAGTTTACAACTTCTAATGATGATTATACCGAATATTACTTCAAACAATTTAATATTATAAAAAACTAAGAGACTATACTTTGATCGGTTGCTTAACGGCTTGTAACACTTAAATTTTTCATTTATTCATAAAATAAATATTTTTTCACTTTATCTTTCTGCCAATATTATCCAAGACAGAGTGTCTGTTAAATCAATAAAGTTTCTGTTAAATTAACGAAGTTTCTATTAAATCAATAAATTTTCATTTAAATCAATATAAAAATTCTGTCAAATCAGCCGAAAATTTTATTGATTATATTTAACAGAAAGTGCGGTTGTTTCAACTACATTTTATCTGAGTGTAGGAATATACATTGCTAAAAACTGATTATTTTACATTTATACTTTATATTTACGTACATCTTTTATAAAATTAACACTGCAAATTAATAATCAGTCTTTAACACCGTATATTCCTAGAATTAATTAACAGTTTAAAATACGTTATCAAAGTTCTCTATTTCGCGATATACTTTTCAGTATATACTTTGGGAACAAAAAAATTATCAATGACTGCTGGATCTGCACCGGACACTTTAGAAAAAGCACATATCGAAATATAATCTGTTAAGCTCCTAGAACAAGTTTTTATTCGAAATTACTTCTACTTGAAAGCAACTTTTAAAATTTTGAATGAGTTACAAGAATGATACAATTAAATCCTATCGCGTTAATTAAAATCTGAAGGCGAAAAAATTATGATACGAAAATTTGGCTGTGCAAAATATATGTATCTGCATTAAGGCTCCATTGATTAATAATAATTATTTTTTCTTGCAGGGGCCCTGGGTATAAATATAACTACGGTTGAAATACCACACCTAATCAAAGCAGGAAGCTCCGAGCCGATAATATTAGATTGCAATTACGACCTCGGCAACGCGCCGGCAAAAGGTCTGGTAATAAAATGGTTTTTGAATCGCGACGTACTCTATCAGTGGATTTTTGGCAAGGAGCCTCTACCCTCCGACGACTTTAAAAAATATATTGACGTATCGTTCAAAGCGAGCAATGACCCGCAAACAATGTACAGGGCAGTGAAGCTTGTCAAGCCTAGTCACGAACTCAGCGGTACCGTCAAGTGTCGTATATCGACACATTTTGCCGACGCGGAAGCAAGCAGGGAAATGCTGGTATACTGTAAGTCATTGACACTTTTTATTTTTCTAGAATAAGCCCTTTTAAGATAAACTGTATTACTTTTTCACGAATTCAGTAAGCCCGATGCATACCATGATTGATCAGACATTACGTTTTTTTTTATTGTTAAAAAGTTCATGATAATTCTATTTTACAGCTCTGCCTTTAAAGTTCTCGTAAAAAAGGCACTTTAAACATCATTAAAATACAACCCTTTGACTGAGCGCATCAATATATACATACAGTTACACACAATACGGTTCTTCTCTCTAGTTACATTATGGAGGCACATATCGCTTGCGTGTACAAACAGTCGCCGCGACACGGGCTCAACTGCAGCCGACAGATGCGGCAATCGGTTCGCGAGACACGAACGATATTTTCCGGACGTCAATCACGAGCTTGGTTTAGCGGCTTAGCTTCCGCCGTTACCTTTCTCTCTCTCTCTCTCTCTCTCTCTCTCTCTCTCTCTCTCTCTCTCTTTCTATTCCACTCTTGCGTCTGTTTCCGGTCTGTTTAGCGCAGCACGTTTATCAAGAAATCGCGTATACTCGGTATTTAAGTTGTGGATTATGAATTATGGATGAAAACGCATACTTAAAAAAAAATTTCTCCTTTTTGCAATTTAAAATCTTTCAATAATATCAGGAATTTGAATGATTGCGCCAACTGTGAAAAGTACATTTTGTATTTATGCTTCAAAATTAATTTCGTATAGTCTTAGCTCAAATTTCCTGCATTCGCTTCCGACACGACGGGGAAAAAAATAAACACAAGATTATCTTTTATCGTATTTTTATACCCTCCAGCAAATGATAGCAATCAATCAATCAAGCCGCCTTTCTCCATTGCCCCTCTGTTTCTGCACGCTTCAAAGACCGCATGAAAGACGAATGTCCTGGCCACGCTGCTAACCGGCCCCTCTCTGCTCTCCCTCGGATCCACACACATTGGGAAACGATTGATGCTTCGGTGTATATATAGGCGACGTACCCATAAAATATTTTCATCCATCAATTTGAACGATTTCAAGGGTGACTTTTCTCTGTAGGCAACCTAAAGCATGAAGTAAACCTCGTGGAAATCCATAAAAAGTACACGCTAAGGTAGTCTGAACATCTAGTTAGTTAAATTGGAAACTATCAAATAAATACGTTTTTTTATAAAACTACATTATTATTTATGTGATCATTGGTCTTTTGCCACTTCTTAAATTTATCCTCTTAAATATAATATATATATATATAACGAATAATATTACGTACTAAACGTTAAGAAAAAAAATATTGGCAAATTTTTTATAATTCGTTTAGTCAAAATGAGATTTAGCAACATTGTGAAATTAAAGCTCTCTGCAAAATTACAGTCTTGAAAATTACAGTCCTTTTATTTTAAATTGATTTTTTCATAAAATTTTGTTTTATATTAAGTCATATAATATTTCTCTTTAATAAATAAATATTATATTTAAAAAACTGTAATAATTAATAACAGTTCCTTTCCAAAGCAACATTGACAAACAGTCGATATATCAAAAGTTGTTGTCTACTACCATAATTTATTTTTCTCTTATTCTAAATATTTCCTTCAAATGTGCAAAACACTTTTTAGTATATGACAAAAATCTGTGATAAAGTAAAAATTAATTGGTAGAAACAAGAAAATTTTAGGTTTAAAGTCACAAAAAATTAATTAATTATTCCATTCAACTCATATTTATCTCTAATTTAATACGTAATATTTTCACATTACGTATTACATTCATTTACATTCATTATATTACGTATCGTAGTTAAAACGTGGCCCGAAGCTCCAAAATTACTAACGAATCGTGCACGAGCAAAATTTTTATTTTTTAATTCTTTATATAATTTTATTAATTATTAAAATAAAAATGATTTAATTTATTATGTCTGCACATGTATGACGCAGGTAATTTATAAAAAACATATTTTCAACTTTGTAATAAAACTGTCTGAATTTTTCTTTTACGGACAAAATAATCACAATGCAAACCGTTTCGTATTAATTGAACTTAAAATCCAAAATTTGCCATTCACCTTCATTGATGAATTTTCTATATCTGCAGAAAATTCAAATCTCTTGTATACGTATTTATAACAAAGGGATTTTCTATTATCTTTAATTCATGCAAACTTTTCGGCTTGGGTAACAAACCGCGCCTGGTGTTGCACACCTTTACGCTTTCGCGCTCACAACATCCAGGATGAATACTCAAGCACTTGTGTTCCTTTGCGAAACCAGAGGGCTAAAAGCACTTAACCCTGCGAAGACTCGCTTGCTTGCTCGTGAGCAATATGGTGAATGTATAATGCAACGCATACACTTTGATGCACCACTCATAGGATTTAGCGCCTTGTCTTTTCACTTCTTCTTTTGCTCAACGGCATCTTATCGGGAACATTCAGAAAACGCGAGAGGATCTTGATTCAAGTTTGTATTCATAATTTTTACGATCTTTGTCTAAGATTGCATTTTTCCTGATTGATTTTTTACGTCGAAGTAACACACATTGATTTTTCATCTTATGAGCAGCATTTTCTTCGATAAAAATACTTTTTCATGCAAAAAATTAAAAATTCCGCAATCTCCACCGTTATAATCACTGAAAATATAAAATCGCTTTGATAGCAATTCGAAACCAACACGAACGTCGCCGCTTGACTGCGACTCCTCCAGCAAATGTCAAAAATCGAAGTGCAGAAGGGGAGGAGGCATTAGAGCAAAGGATTCGCGTGCGCAGCCATCGTTGAATGTCGAAAACGCTCATAAATATGTATGAGTTGCAGGAGAATGTGGGGCGCTGGGCAACATAATACGCGTCGCGTATATTAATACGCGCAAGAAGAGATTCGCTCGCCTTTGGGCCGACGAGGAGTTGACGAATAAATTAAAGCGGACCCTCAACTAGATGCAAGCGTGTGCGAGTTCAAGCCATGTTTACTTACCTTTTTGCCATCTGAGTCACGTCTAGGCGCCTCCGCGCTTTTTTCCATACTTTCATATACGTTACCAAAGGAATCGCTTTTATTTGGGGAGAATTCATTTTCGGAACGTCTGAAGTCAGCCCCCCATTATTAATACATTATTCATGTCAATAATTTAGTACTGTATACAACTTGAGAAATTATATTTGTTGTGGTATTAACGTAATTTGCATTTTTTCATAAGAATAGTTCATTACGAGACGTTTTGAAAAACATAATTTAAAAAAGTATTCAGATATAGTACTTTGCAAAATAATAATCAAAATAGATCTTCAACTTTATTTTAAAAGCGCATAGACTATTTCAGCAATTTCGAAACATCAAAATTCGCGAGGAAAATTTTATCTAAAACGGAATATGCCAGCAGCATATCCTTTTACAAGTCCTAACGAGATCATCAACAAGGGTTGAAGGCTTTATGCATAAAGGATCTAATGGCTGCACTTTTTCAACTTTTTTTGCAGCGCCAGCAAAAAGCATACAGCTGCATCATCCAGTCCTGAATAAAACTACGAATCGCCTAACTGTCACTTGTCTCGCTGAAGACCTTTACCCACAGCCTAAGATCATTATTCATCGCGACAGGTGAGACAGGTCACTTGGCTAAGCATGCTATACCCGTACATATCTGCCAGTATATCTGTATACGTACGTGTTTATATACATACACACGGAGAGTGTTTCATTTTTTTTCGAGACCCTTTTATTTCAACGGAGCTTACTTCTGAAACAAATCTATTTTACTTGCCATATTTTACTCACTTTCTTTAGAAGAAAGCTCAGAACAAATGTACTTGGAAATTCATATACAAGGAATGAAAAATGTTTTGCATTTGGGCTTCAAGTGTTACCTACTTCAAATGAAATTGATAAAAGTGGAAAGCATTTTTTGTCATTATTATATGGATATTAATTTATCAAATATTACAAATCTAACACTGGTAATAATTTCAACGAATATAACACATGGAAAGTTATTATCGGGGAATTATACTGGAATTTTTCACGTATTATCCAATATTATTATTAAATTTCAATCCTTTTAAATAATCAAAATAAAAAGCTTTATAAATTTGTTTTTTATAGCATTTGAACTTTGATGTTAAAACTTGATTGAATTATTCTTTTTTTCTGAATAAAAAAATTTTCAATATAAGATTCAGTCAAATTTTAATATTACATATATATAATGCAAGAAGTATTAAAAATAGTCTAAAAGATATTCGCTTAGAAACGTACATCGGTTTTAATCTTAATAATTAATGAATAAATGCCTAGAAAAAAGCTTACTTTATATTTGATATTTTTTTCTTTTAAAAATAGAAAGCCGATTGCAATTCAGGAACGAAAATTCAAAAATAACACCGACGGACGCTTTAATGCAGAAGCTTTCGCTGTCATGGAAGCAGACAAAGTTAAACTTCCAACAGTGTTTCGTTGCGAGGTTTCCATTCCTGAGGCCAATTACACTGCTGCCCAAGAAATCATATACAATGGTAATGAACATTTTCTTTTATATTATAATATAACTTCATCATAGTTAGTAAACATTACCTAACGTGTTGCGTGTTAGTAATTTTATTATTAAGCAGCGCGCGGAAGGATATTTAAAAAAAATTAAAAGCTTCGTTTAAATAATGGGTGCACTAAAAGCTGGAAAAAATCGAAATTTTAACTCGATATTAAAAAGGTTGAGAGACAAAGTGGAATGCAGTCGCGAATAGCTTTAAGCGAGGTTGCAAAGGAGTCCTCGGAAAACATTTTTTCGCCATAACCTGGGGGTAATTAATTTAAGCTGCTGCCTTTGAAAAAAGTTCTTCGTGCGCTGTTCTGCCGTGCGCAGCTGCAAAACGCAGACCCATCCCACAGGCCATTAACTGCAATGACGAAACGACAGCCCAAGGGAAATTAGAATCCGGTGCTTTATCTTTTTGAGAAAGGACAAACGTCGGCGAACTGCTCGAAAACTTTTCTACGATGATAAACTTTTTTTTGATACTAATCTGCCCGCAAATGTTTCATCATTAGTGTATACTTAACCAAGTGATGGAGTTAAAAATAAATCTTTTTATTGGGGAGATTCCAATTGCCGACAAGATGCAATTTAATAATCTAGTTTGCTACAAAACGTTAAAAACGGAATTATTTGGTTAGTGACCGATCAATATTAAGCATATTGTAATGAAGTAAGGTAAAGCGGGGGAAGATGCCATACTTAAGGGAAAAAGTGAAATAAATATTTCAAAAATTAATGAAATAATATTTTTATAACTAAAATATACAAAGAACACAATAAACTAATAAATATATAGCATTCCTTTGAAAAAAATTCCATTAATTGATAATTAATAATAATTGAAATTCATAACGTGAAAGTGGCATCTCTCCCGCACTGGTGGGGAAGATGCCACATACTTACAAACAAGATTTAACTTATATTAAACTTGAAAATATAATTACAATAAATTATTTTTTCCTCTAAATAAATACTTTTAATACTTTTTAACAAAAAAATAATAAAATAAAATAAAATAAAAATCTAAATCCATTGATACTATTGCTAGCTATTGTAGCCGATGACCAAGCGCTGTTCAAAAAATTTCTAAAGTAAAACCTCGTCACGCGTCTACCAGGATTATTAAAAATCCAATAAGCCATAGTTGTTTTCCAGTGAGATTTAAGTGACTTAAAAAAAGACCGGTCTAATGGCTGTAGATAATGCATATGTCGGTGGCATCTTACCCCAACCTTTTTTGTGGCATCTTCCCCCAAT
>UCOL01005802.1:0-10817 GCA_900474335.1 Ormyrus nitidulus | reverse complement strand
TTAAATTGCATCAAATAAATGTATTGAATAATTATTACATTATTTATATTTTTTAATTTTAACAAAAAATTTAAATTATTAATTAAATTGTTTAATCCACAAACTTTTGAATTTAAAAAATAAATTCAAAGATGCTTAGATTTTAAATATAAAATTTTAGTTTATATTCTGATTACTCCCCCATATTTATTTTTCATTAGTTTTTGACCAATATTTTACCAAAATATTTTGCTAAAAAAAACGGTCAGTTATTGGTGAACTGGCAAAAAAAAATGATGAAATTTCCCACAGAGTTAATTAATTAAATTAAATATTATTTTGTTAATTAATCAGCATTAACTAAAAACCGAATTCGTCCCTAATTTTCTAACACATTCCTTGAAGAAATTCCATGCAACCAATTCCATCAATATTTTCTCAGCGCAAAAATCCCAAAAGCATCGCTCTTTCGAGCTTTCAAACACACAGACAGCTCCCATTTCCGATTTAAAAAAAAATTAGCACGAGAAAGGGCATTAAATTATGCACAATGTAGGTTTTAACGCGCGCCAAAGCTCCCCGCGCACCTCGACGTAACGACGGCAGCGCGCAGCTTTTATTAGGGCCAGCGCTCCCCCCTGCGCGTAACTTTTTATTGCCAATATACCTGCGGTAAGTTACGCGGCCACGGAGGCGGACGCGGCTCGGGAGGCGGGAAGGAAATTACTATTTTTCGCAACGGCGGCTGGGCGATTTTCGACTTGGGAATCTGGAATACGGATGGGGGACTTGGGAGATTTTCTTTTTGAAAATTCATTTTATGAATGAATTTACGTCGGCGACGATTGCGAAATTCCGAAAATTAATCTGCATCGATATATTTATTTTCAGTCCGCGCCCAAGATCGTAAAATTTTATGCTCGTATCGCCGCGCATTAAAGGAATATTAACCTTTTCTCGCGAACCTCCGCGTTATTGTATATCGTAAGCTTATACGACTGAACTTTATGACATCATACATACGGATATACACGTCAAATCGAACCTTTTCCAGAACTCATTCGATAAACGAGAAAGCGAAAAAACAGAAAAAAAAACAAACTAAAATAAATAATTCATTCACTCCCTGCGCCAAAAAGATTTACCTCCGAATTAAAAAAAAAAAAAAAAAATGAGCTCAGGCCCCGAAGCGAAATCGCCGCGATATATCCCCGTCCTTAATCGCCGGTCGAACTGCACGTCGGCTTACTTGCGCGCCTGTCAAAATAAAGAGCCGGAATCGCCTTAAGAAGTCTCGGGTGTCGGGAGTGTGCGTCTCGCTCGTCGACCGAACACCCCCGCGCGCTCGACTCGAGAATTCCGACTCCGTGACGGCAGCTTATATACGGTTAGGGCCTTAATCACGCGGCGAGAAGCGGCGGCGGCGGCGGGGCAATTGGCGAAGCCGGCCGGAAGTCTTTTCCAGCGGCGTATATATATGTGAGTCATCGTCGCGCCGATCTCCCCGCGCGGCGAGAGAGAGAGAGAGAATGAGAGGGCCGAGGACGCGGAAGTCCCGGCTCTTATATTTGCGCGCCGGGATATCTGCATGAGTCTTTTCAGAGATGGACACCTTTTGCTTCGGGGATTATCGGGGAGGGACGGGAGGGGGAATTAATGGACGGGAGTCGCGTTCGCGAGGAAGTGCGCAGTTTTGTTGGACTGCGAGTCGTCGATGTATTAATTGGTTTAACTGGTTCGTAAAAGTGTACTTTTTGCAATTACTTTCGCTCTTTTTTCAGAATTCTAATGCAGTCGTTAATTATGGACTTTCATTATAGTTAAAACGGTAGTGTAATAAAAACAACCCTTTAAAGGGGGAAATTAGCTAATTAAATTAATATCTTTTAAACAATTAGCACCAATTACCCAGCAGTAAACCTTCGCGAACCCAACAAGTACTTAATCATTCATGGTCCAAAAACAAACCTCGCTACGTCGTAAATCCGCACTTCGTCCAATCGAGCCGCGTAAACCTTCGGCAAATCCCCTCCTTCCCCCGATAGACACATCAAACAAAATCTCAAACCCGATTCTATAGCCTAAGCAGTAAACAATCGGCGAAAACTCAACTGGTGCAGGGAATTTCCCACAACAAGGACTCCTCTCGCGCGGCAGCTCCGTCCCCCTGCCGTACACACGTCGATAATAGACAAAAGGCCGCAGCGGCACATACAGCCTGGGCGACAAACAAAAAGCCCACGGTCTCTCCTGCGATCCCGGATTTCCCGTGTCTCCCACGTGGGCCCCGGGAGAGAGAGACTCGCGATGACCTTGCCATTGGGGGGAGATGAGGAGGGAGAGGGGAGGGGGGGAGGGAGGCTGGCGCTGGCGTATCAACACGTGGTTTATCGATTGCAATCCACGACGCCATGACCCGCGCCGAGACGTCCTGCGCCGAGAGGGGAGGAAGCAGACTGCGCTTTCGTTCGCGATTATGTGTATAGGTATATCGAGCAGTTCGCTGTGCGTAGATGGAAGCTAATTGAAGCTTCTTCTGGAAAATTGCCTCGATCTTCCAACATTCGAGGCTCGCGATTCCTGTCAGAAAACGAAACAAAAATCTCACCTCCCCCGACGCGCATCGATCCGCCCGTCTTCCCGGTCCGAAGACGAAAAAGCGAACGAGTATAAGCGGGGCCGCCGCGTCTCCCCGTCGGGCGAGATGCACCGCGAATTATTCGGGCCGCTCGCCGGCTGGCCGCCTTACTCAGCCGCGCTGACGCTCGCTCGCGCGCGCCTCGGCGTCAATACCACGGGGCGCCGTGACGTAACCGCCGGCGGAGCCCCGGCATTGGAGGGCGCGCGCCCAATGGGCGAGGGGTCGATACCGCCGCCGCCGGCAGCTCCTCCGCTCCGGTCTCTCCTGCCGAACGACGCCAGGCGGCGGCGTGCGATTTTCCAGCCACGAGGTAGTCCGCGCGCGGGAGCGGGAGGAGGGAGAAAATTCGGGAGACGATTTTGGGGGATTTGAATTTTGGGAAGTTTGAGCTGTTTGCCGGAGGACGGTCGATTGGAAACTGGAGGAGTTGGTTGATTGGGGTTGGGATTGACGAGTGTTGGCAGGTGCCGCTGAATTTAGGAAGTCTGTGTAAGGAAATGTAAGAGGTTTCTTGCGGAGGTATTTTTAGAAAATAGACGATTTCTCTTTCAACTTTAACAAAAATGAAGTTTTCAAGTCAGCAGAAATAAAATTGTTTACATGATAGTTACGAAATCGAATTCCTGAACATTTCTCCGAACTGCCCCGCTCCCCTGGCCACTTTTAGATTCTAGATTAAATTGATTTCACGGGAAATTGTCCATTACGAGTCAATTTGGCGAGCGACTAGAATACACAGACGCACGTCAGGGGTAAAATGTATTAGCATCAACTGCAGTCCGTCGGCGGTCGAGGAACGCTGATTTCCATTTTGATTTCCTAAATGGTCCGAGCTCCGAGTAAATGCGCTACTTTGTTGCCGTTCGGAGATTAAATTTTCGCGGCTCGCGAGCGGAAATCAGCTTCTAAAATTATGGCTTGTTTAACATTTTCCCCGGGGTTCGTACAACTCGAGTTTGCAGGATGTTATTTTAAACTCCGTTTTAAGCTTGGACAATAAAGCGTTTTGGTCGTTAATATCTGCGAAAGTCGTACTCCGAATGTAAAAGGGCTAAACTTTTTTAGAACTTGCGCAAAAAAAAAAAATAAAATAAAATAAAAACGTACGTATTCTTCGCGAAAACGTCAGCGGGGAACATTAAGCAGTCCGTAACGGGCGGCCTGACACAATTTTAATACGGGGGCTCGAAAGCGATAAATTTCCAGCGCGGCCAGCGGGCAATCAAACTCGCAAATTGAGCAGCAGCAGCAGCAGCAGCATCAGCCCCCAAAAATAAAGCTCCTTTCCATTTTTGGGTCAGAAACTCCGCAATATATTGATCATCCCTCCCGTGACCGTATTAACCTTTCCAAAAATATCCCCCGGCGCGGAGAGAGCGACGAGAAAGAAATCGCCGGAAAACCGTGCCGATTTCACACCCGACGCGTCGCGCGCGCTTCCCCCTCATTACCCGAGCCTCCCCCCCCACCACCCCGTAAATTACCGCGCCTCCCGCTCATTGCAGCGCGGCTTAATAAGGCCGTAAACCCAGACTCGCGTCCTGCGAGGCTCCCTCCGATCGGGGCTAATTTAAAAAAAAACGGCCTCGTAAAAATGCCTCGAGTCGTCACGGCCGACGGGGCCGCGCAATTTGCAAATATTCGCCTGGGGGGTGGGTGGCGGTGTCGCAAAAAGCATAGAGCCGCGAAAATAA
Source organism: Ormyrus nitidulus (assembly GCA_900474335.1). NCBI lineage: Eukaryota > Metazoa > Arthropoda > Insecta > Hymenoptera > Ormyridae > Ormyrus > Ormyrus nitidulus. The sequence continues at coordinate 6,503 of UCOL01005802.1, read as the reverse complement.
ACGAGCTGTTTATGCAGGGCGGAATGTGCAGCGTGCGGCTTTTCGGCCCGCCGAGGATAACAATCGGGTATATATGATAGGAATATGCAACGTAACGGTGCGCGGGGAGGACTTAATTCAATGATTTTTGATTGGGCCGCGGAGGGCGGATATTGCGCTGGAAATGTATGGGAGTGATTGGTTTAGATATGGAATTAATGGAGGGGCTGATTTTAATTAGGAGCGAGAGACGGGAAACGCGGTGGATTATTATGTTGGAAAGCGGATGTTTTTAAGCGAGTGCATAGCTGTTTTTTTTTTAAAGCAATATTTCACAAATGTATTCTGAAATAGAATTTTACGTTCTTCCAAAGGTAGTACATTATACTTTTATTTTTCCACGCGAATTAGAAAATCAATAGTTTCGAAATTAAATCTTATCGTTCGTTTCAGCGTGTTACATCACCTTTCGTATTAAATGTATTTTCCGCCGAGCGATAAAAAACATCCTTGCTTCTTCGGATTTCAGAATTCCTTCGACTGAAGGAAAATCTGTATTTTTATGAGAAAAAATCCATTCGTCGGCGACCCGATTTGTAATTCATCGCGTCAAAACAGATCCGAGAATTACAACCTCGAAGCAAGTAATAAGCAATTTAATACTAAAAAAATAAATTTAAATCGTGAATCACTCTCGGAATCGCGATGAATCACGGGAAAGATTACGAGATCTCGTTTCTCGCTCTCTTAACAACGTCCAATCATGTCAATTCCTCCCAATTTTCCGTTATCATTCGGCAAAAAGGACTTGTGCGTCTAACGGCCACAATCACCGAACTACAAAGTCAAGGATTTCTCATTGACAGTACATCCAGTAATTGCCTACTGTCTGCCTCTGTTAAATCAACAATTCCGCAGTGATCTCCTTCCGAAAACCCAATCCTATATCTAATTTCCCAAAATTCCGCATTCGCAGCGCTTTTCCTCCGCGGGGCAGTTTCCCTCTCCCCCATTCCCTCCCGCCTCCTCGCCCGCAGGAACTCTTCACTGCTCTCTCCACTCGCTAAAAAAGCATCAGCAGCAGCAGGGTAACAACGCTCGCGAATACGTAGGTAGATTCCCTCCTGGCGCTCTGCTTGCGCGTGCGTCCTTCCTCCTCTTTAGCCTCGCGAGGAGAGCCGGCGAAAATCGAGCCCGCCGCCGCGGCGCGCGCTCCGGAGCGTGCGCGGTCAGTGGCGCGCTCTCCGCTCTTCTCTCTCTCTCCCCGGCGCGGGCACACGGGCTCAGTTCCAGTTCCGCAGCGCGACGCGACGGACGCACACGCGAGCTGAGAGAGAGAGAGCGAGCGCCGCACGGACTATACACGCACACGCCTATTGATACACACGTACACACGGGGAGAGATATATCCTCCGGAGAAAGGAGCGAGGAAGAGAGAGAGAGAGAGAGAGGAGGTGCAGGTCTGGCGGCGAGCGAGTGCGATTGATCGGGGAGCGCCCCGAGAGAGAGCCCCGAGGGACGCGTCAGAGAGAGCCCCAACTCCCGAGTAAGTATGCGTGAGAGAGTGCGTGAGCGTGTGCTGCGTGCGTGCGCAAGCGTGTGCAACCCCCTGGTGTACACCACTGCCATTTCGGGAGGAAGGCACCCGAGAGAGTCACGTGTGTGGCAGAGCAACCCAGGCGGCAACCGTCGTCCTCGTCTCTCCTTTGTCGTTGCCGAGAGGAGCGGATTTTCTCGAGGCAGCTTCAGCCTGTGGGACTTCGAAGGACGGACAAAGGCTGCCTGGCTCGATAACGGACCTGTCACCCGGACGGTAGGAAGTGTAACGACGTAGCGGGGTGCTACGTACGTATCGAGCTGTCGGCGAGGCTCGCTCGCACAGTTGCGAGGAGCGACGTGCTCTTCATAGAGCAGAGATATAATACGGCTTTCCCGCCAAAAAGTGAGACCTACGCACATTTGTCAAGGGGCTGGAGGTCTTCCCGCTCGGGTGTCCGTTTATATATTCGCCCACCGACGCGAAATACGTTCCCGCGACGACTAATCGCCAAGTATTCAACAGCTGCAAGGCGATACAACAACGTCGCGGGGCCTCAGCTACGGTTCGCGCGGAGTAATCACATTATTCGTAACGAGATAGCGTTTAATTCGCCGCCTCGTCGAGAAAAAAAAGGTATATTCCACGAGCGCAGCGCAAAACTCCGCGCCTAATCAAATAGCGCCGCCGTCCGCCGTGTGTGTGGGTACGTATCCCGTTTCCGGCGCTCTACGGATCCAATTGTAATTCGCGATTATTATCCGGTGGCGCGGCTGCGTCAGGTGTAACGCGATATCCCCGTTCTTAATTCGATTTTTCAGTCGCTTTGGTGTTCCGCGAAAACTGTAAGCCACCGAGTGTAAAATCCCCCGTTTTTTTTCTTTTCGCTTCCTCCCTCCGAGGACGAGTCGGACGGCGAGAGTTTTACGCGAGACTTTGGAAATCAATAACATCCGAAGGCGCCTCGGTTCCGCGGAAGGTATATTCGATATCGGCGCGCCGGATTACGAAATCGCCTCTTAATTCCCGATGTCTCTCCGCGCCGGGAAGACGGCCGTCGAACAGCCTCTCTCTCGACGCTCCTCGGGAGTATAAAGAGCCGATGAGGCGGCGCGTTAATGAAATTGGGAATTAAAACCCGCCTCTCCTCCAGCTTCCAGCGTTTCTCGAAAAGAGGCGGCGACCGGTTCTCCGCCTCGGATATATATATATGTATATGTATCTCCGCTCTTATTTGTAAGCGGGCATGCAAAGCACGTTGTTAACAGTTACCCCTTTAATTCCTGCCGTTTTCTTGCATTCTCTCTCGACGAGAGCGGCGGGCCGTTAACATTATTTTTTTCTCCTTCGCTGCCGCTGCGCTCGAATTCCAGCGGACTGTCTTAGGGGGCCCACGTGCGACTCGGGTTTTAAATTGGCCAGATTTCCGCGGGACTTAATTTACGAGAGTTTTATTCAAGTGGGGCCTCGTAATTACGACCGGGAAGCGAAACGCGCTCGACGCGTTGCGTCATGGCCTCTCTGTGATATCGCGAGCAGCAGCAGCAGCCTCTCGAAACATTTATTTACTCCCGGTGGCGTTCGATCGCCCCGCTTTTTTTTTGCTCTTTCTTTTCAGTGTACCGTTGGCGCGCGGTTTCGCAAAAAACGGCGCTCTCTATTCGATGCTAATAGCCGCCGCTCCGCCGAGTGAGCGAACTGTTTTTCATTTAAAAATGTAAAAGCTGCAGGCGAGCGAAAATATAAAAAAATTCGCCGGGGGTCCTGCGGAGATTTATCGCCGCGGAAAAAAAAAACGGATTTTCGGCCCCCGGCCGCTTTTGTGAGTCGCGAGGAGAGTCGGAACCGGCCTGGAAATCAGACAACTGGATTTTAAAAAGGCGGGGGGCGAGCGACTGCGACTGCGTTCACGGACGGGCGGCCAAGCGGTCCGGCGTTCCACTACGATATATACGAATTTTCGTCGCTCGCTTTTTCCTCTCCGTCTCCTTTCTTCCTTTATTTTCGGGCGGCGCGCCGCGCGGAATACGAAGCGAAGCGAAGCGGTGGGGGAAGGAATGTTTTTGTTGCTTCTTTTTAAATTAGAGTGTCAGTTTTCGCCGAGACGAATGGGGAGATTGTTGTTTCGGCTCGGCGGCTCTCTTTGCTCGGCGCGCGGCGGCGAAAGGCTGCGCGGACGAGATGACAATTGCAATCAATGACATCAGAGCACTGAAATAATGCGGATGACAAGGTTGAACGGGTAACGTAAACATTCGACGTACGTCGCGGGATGGAGAGCGCACTTGTAGGAGAGACATCTCCTTATCCGAAACGATACTGAACTGGAGGAGGCTTGTCCTTTGAATATAAATGTGTACATACGCTGAGAGAAAGTGTTGTTTTGACCGGATTGCGCTTTAATTTTCGGACGATTCGACAGAATTTCTGTGGAAATGAGATGATAAATTAAAAATGCTTATATATATATAATTGCATCGGTGCATCTAAAAAAAAACTAGCCCGAAACCGAGAAAACTCCCCTGCACCGAAATAAACTGGCAAAAATCATCGTCCGCCAATCGAATCCATCGCCTTCTCTCCCCCGGCTTCCTTTCCGCTCGGTTTCAATCTCGTCTGCTCGCGGGAAAAGCGGCGCTCGCGGGAATAAAAGAGGCTGCTGAAAAAGCGGGCTCCGCGGAAGAAAGGAGCCGTCTATACCTGAAGAGAGGCGCTCCAAAGGCCAACGGCGCCTTTTCTTCGTCCCGAGAGAGGCGGCGGAGTTCCGATCTCGAGAGAGAGAAGCTGACGAGCAGCGTTATATGCAAAGGTAAACGAGGCGCCTGCAAGTTTTATCCGCGAACTCTCGTTAATCGGCGCGGCCGCCGGACGATTATTTTATGTAGAGGTCGGGGCGATTAGGTTTTAATTGAGTTTGGGCAAAAAGGAGGCTCTCGTTTCTTGCGAGGAATAGTATATAGCGTTATTTCTATTTATAGGCATTTGAGTACTGAAATTCGAAGCAGCGTACAGAGATAGACTTCTAATGAATATTTATCGTTTGCATACGTAGATAAGTACAATTTAGTATCATTAGCGGCATGTGAAAAAGCGCAATCTTTTATCCCACAGCGTAATCACTGAAAAATCACGCTTCACCGATGCGTCCGCGCATAAAATTATCAGCGAATACAATCCAGGCGCGCGTCGAAATTTACCGGCTCGTTACAATGAGCGGCACTATACATCCCAAGGCGAGAAACGTCGCTCGTTATCTCTCCTCGTCGTTTACGAGCCGCGGAGAGACCTAATGAATCCGATCCGACCCCGATTCTTACGACATTGACCGCGGAAAAGCGCGAGGAATCCGCGGACGCGGAAAGCCACGTCGACGCGACGCGAGTTTTGAAAAGCCCTTTCGAGGCGGCGGCGGGGCCTTTTTTTTCTTTTTTTTTTTTTGTACAATCGAAGCGCGGCTGGTAGGAAAGAGCGGAGAGAGAGGCCGATTGTTCGTAATCGGTATAACGCGGCGCTTATTTCCAGACAATGCACAATTAGCGGAAAACTCCGGTATCCGCGGTAACAGTTTTAATCAGTTTAATTCCTCTCTCGCAACTACTCTGAGAGAAGTTCCTTTTTTATCTGATTCTCAATTGTGCGCGATGCGGGAGTTTTTTTCTCTCTCGACGGCAGACGTAGGAAAATAAAATTTATGTAGCTGCGTCGGCAAAAAACTGATGTCGGTAATGCAAAAGGAAACATGTTTCGATCGCGACATTAACGTCGGGAGGTCGACTTATAAAACGCTTAATAATGTTATTCGCCGATTAATTTTCATGCGTATAAATAATCAGATATTCATGCATTTATGTATTAAATTTCATCACGCGAACGACATCGCCTGCAATCGTATCGCATCTCGCGCCACATATATATAACAACAACGGCTCGCGTTCCAACATTACCGGCGAATTAACCATCCGCGCGACACACAACTCGAAAAGGAAGCGCTAAAAACACTTCTCCCTCCCAGAAGTAGAGACGCGCCGAAAGGGAGAGGGAGCGATTATCAGCCGGGGCGTCGTTTCGAATTGCCGCCCCGCGCGCGGAGATCGTTTTACCTCTCCGCGCGGCGGCGTCTCGTGCTCTCGAGGGCGCAGGTGACCTTGCACCCCTGGCCGCGCATCATCTGGCCGCCGGCTGCAGCTGCGCCTGCGCGGAGGCCGCGGCGACGTGCGCCTCTGTGTATATATATGTAGGCAGATGCGGCGGTGCACGGGAGGAAAAACGTATATACGGGAGAGATTGACGATTCGACGGAGGTGTTGGCTGTTTCGCGAGAGGAGACGGTTTGTTTTGTTTTGTTGTAGCGGGAGAGGGCTATTTTTGAGCGGGGGGCGAGAGAGTTTCTTATAATAGACGGTGTTAAGTGAAAATAGCGCCGGGGAGAGTCGATGCTGCTGCTAATTGCGGGGTGAAAATAGACTGAAAGGTTTATTATTAAGCAGAGGCTGAAGCTGAAGTCACACCTGTTTTATGGACGTAATTTACGATTGCTCTAGGGCTACTTGTCGTTTTCAAAGCTAAATGGAACCTAGTCAAATAGAAAGTTAAACCAACTAGTCAATTTCTCAGTCAATACAAACCGTTTTTATGCAAATTACAATGTCTCTTTAGTAATTTTTGAAATAAATATGATCCTGAAGTCTGCATAGTTAGAAAGAAACGAAATAATTTTTTACGCAATTGCGGAAAGCTGCGAAAAGTCCGCAAATTATATCTAAATCTTTATTTTGACGTTATTTTGAGCTCCAAACGATAAAATATACACGAAAATCAATATAAGCTTAAAATAAAAACAGATTTCTAAAAATTTCGCTGCCCTCCAACGACGTAAACTTCAGACTCATAAATGAATAAAACATACTTTCAAAATTCACCAGAAACTGCGCCAATCTTTTTTCCCTCCCAAACATTCCCCCCCCCCCCCCCCCCCCCCCCCCCCCCC